>OMOT01089720.1:13436-44610 GCA_900312575.1 Acanthochaenus luetkenii | reverse complement strand
TGCATGTCCATGTCTATTGTATTTTATATTGTATATTCTCTCATTATATTTTAATTGGTGGTTGTTGTATCTTAGGTTTTAGCAATAGTTTTACATGTACTTGTGAATTTACACTACACATTAAGGAAACTGAGCTCCTCAGCCATAAGGCTTCAAAGATAAATCACAATGGTCAGACTGAACGTCTGTCCACTACTCTGTGTTGATGCACTATTTTTTCCCTGTCAGTTCCGATACTGGGATACATCTGGTGACACCCGTTCCCCTTTTTTGTTTCCCTGTGGGACAGTTTGATTTACTCTCTGGGTGGGGCGCGCCCTTTTTTAAGGGGAATCTATTGCATTTTGAAAATCTGATCACAAAAAGGCAAAATGTTTGTGTAAAATCTATCAATTGTTTTCTAGTGTTAATCCATAACCCATAAGATAGATGTAAAACAACCAGTTCCCTTTATGAAAATTCATGGTGTTGTCTCAAAGACTCAGAAGGCCTAGATTCTAATGAGGTTTATCCACGTTGACGAGGACGTGCCTTCGCCCTCCCTAGAAGTCACAATGATGCTATTTGGACACTGGTGATGAATGTTTTCATAACTATATCCTCCAGGCATCTCTTCCCAGTGACCTGTGTCCTTTGGAGATGTCCACAAGCAAACCCTATCAGGACAGATTACATGGCTAATAACAGCCCGCAGATGAGTGATCACTAGAGGCTACATGGGGGCAGTGGCTGTGATCTTGTCCCAGATCCAGCTCTTCTGGGAGGGTGGCGGGCGAAGCAATAAGGGAACTGTTGCCACCAGCTGCAGGCCAGCTCTTATTTTGATTAAAACAAACACACACAGCCACTGCTCTGTTTTCCGATGCTTTTTGTGTCTAGAGGGACCTCTGCCACTCTGCAACTACCGGGGCTCAAGGAGTGTTACAGGGATAGGGGTTGGCCTGTAGCCACAGATGGGATTGAATTGTCATTGTGTATAATGTCACCTATAAAGCATCATTCAATATTTGAATAACCAGTCTTGACAAAGCCTTGCGACCTATAGATGGCCTTGATGTGTAATACAGCTGTATACACTGTGCCACACCAAATCTAGATAGAGCAGCATTTGAGTCATGATGTGTCAGTCTTAAGCCTCTAGCATTTTTGTAATAATGATTGTTAAATGCCACAGTTGAAGAGATGGAAGGAGTAATACTTTTATATACGTTGAAATACAGTACTTATACAGCCACATAGCAAATTCAATTAAATTACCTCAACGATTGTACACCACTTAAAAATACAAGTATTTTATCAGGCCTATGCAGATATCATTGATTCATTCAACAGTGAAATTTGGCACACTTATTTTTGACAAGCGTGAACCGCAGAAATTCTTAATCATATACACTATGAATATGGGTGTGATGACTATGATATGACTACATTACATTACATCACAGCATTTAGCAGACGCTTTTGTCCAAAGCGACTTACAATAAGTACATTTTGTCAACAGTAGTCAAACCAACCGTATATCACAGTCTTAGTGAGGGAAAACCTACGGGAGCGGGATGTCGCAGCAATGTTGGCAGAGTAGGACAGCTGGCTGTCCAGGGTCACGCCACGGCTCTTGGCAGTCAGTGGGGGCAGCACAGTGGTGTTCTCAATGGTTGATGGAGAAGTCAGTATGTGGGTAGTTTTTTCCAGGGAGAAGAGTAGGTCGGTCTTGTCAAGATTGAGCTTTAGGTGGTGCAGAGACACCCAAGCACTAATGTCTTTAAGACGTGATGCGCCCGTCAAGTTGCGTTACATTATTTCATCATATTTTAGCAAAAGGGATATTAAACTGTAAACAATTGTGTTTTTGTTCCACACAGCATCAGCACCTATCTTTACCCCCAATCCCGTACGGGTTATTGCAACACTTGGAAAAGATGTATCACTGGAATGCAAACCCAGGGCATCACCCAAGCCACAGATAACATGGAAGAGAGAAGACAGAAGGATACAGTCAAGTAAAAGGTAAAAACACTATTTTTTGCACTGCATTTATGATATGTTGCTATATTGATTTGTGTAAGGAAATTATTCTTACGCTGGTAGAGATTCAGTGTCTTGCTCAAGGACACTTCAGCCACACAGATGCTGAATGAAACCCTTAAAATATCTTTCTGTTTTTAGTGAACTTAGCATTTACCATTTAGATATATTATGTACACTGTGTTACAATTACTGTTCTGTATTATAAATAGTAAGAGATAATTTTTCTATGCACAGTTTACAGAGTAGAATATTAAGAGAGGAAGTTAATTGCCCTATAGAATATGTATGAAGTCATGAAAACAGTTTGTTTCCCTCAATATCTTTAGATCACATAAACTCAAGTTTTATGATTCCAGCTCAGGCCCTCAAGGAATTGTTTACATGTCTTGTTTTAACACATCACAGTTTCATTACTGTAACTGAAATTAAGTGTCACTGCTAAAATAGAACACCTTAGGTACCGGCAATACTCAGGGTTGCTGACAATTTAGACCCTACAATTGCATTTTGAATTCCCATGCAGTTTGATGCATCATCTTTTATGAGAAACATCTCTGCTGCGCCTAGAGGGAGTTGAATGGGGTGATGGTGCATCAATCAAACTGAGCGACAGCACTGAAATTATCAGTCACTGCCGAGCATCCCAAGTTGTGAATGAAAGAACAGGACCTTTGTTTATCAGCCACGATCCAGCAATCCGTTCAACAGCCTAGCAGCAAGGGCAGCCAGTTGATAATCAGATCCTCAGTGTGCCCCTCCCTCAAACAGGCAGCGGCAAATCATACTGCTACTAACAGTGGATGGAAACTGGATATTCAAGATTTAGTTTTGACATGGTAATTCTTGAGGTCAGTACATTTTTGCTTAAAGGAGAAATCGTCCTCGGTGATTTTTGAGCGTGGTACAGTATCTATTTCTATAAGATAAGTGGCTTCAGTAGAACTTGATGGATGGGGGATAAGTTAGTGAGTTTGTTGCCCTAAAATGGTGATTAATGACCTAGCTTGTCTGGATCTGATAAAGTGTTTGAGGTATTTGTCAAACCCTTGCAAATCTATTTTTCAATACTGTCGGCATACACCACAGGGAGGTTCATACCTGTTCTAACAGCTTGATCTTGTTTCCATCTAACTTTAGATAAAGTCTTGTCTTAAGAGAGCAGAAAATTGTTCACCAAAACATTGACAAAGTAGTTAGTTAGTGTCTCCCCTCCGAGTAATTTATGATTCGCTATTAACTGTTGGCATTATACAGTATATGTATATGATTCACTTTCATCATAATCTCTATGTAAAAATGTGTACAGTCAATAATTGTAGCCTATCTCACGTATTACTCTTGATCTGCTATATTGTCAATACGTTTCTAACTTAAAAACAAATCTAATTTGAATTTCACAGTCTTTGATAGAGGGTTTGTTGTTCCTAAACAGTATAGTAGAATGAATTAACTGAATAGTACATTATCTTTAAGGGAGTTACTGGTCATTATTGCCTTGTGGAGGTTGATCTTCCTGAAAAGCTGAAATAAACACGAGGAGCCAGCCATTTTCAGGTCTTGGCCAGGGTGACTTCTGATAGGATTATGTGACATTACCTATAGTAAAGTAAGGAGTTTAAGGATGGAGAGACGTTCAATTCTGGGACGAACAGGGGTGGAATCGAAACAGCTCCACGTTTATCTGGCATTGACAGCTGTGCTGACTTAATGAAGGTTTGTAATTAACATGGATTTCCGCTAATGTTCAGGGCTTTTGTCTCTTAAATAGAAAGTAATAATCCCATTAGTTTGAAAGCACGTGGCAGACTCAATTGAAACCCAAAGCTATTTTTTGAAGAGACAGACAAAAGGACAGCATAATTTGACCAAAAATGTTTTTTTTACGTTCAAAAATATCTTATAGACTGCTGAAGTATTCATGCATTTGATTTCACCTCAGAAACCTCGCTTCATGTATAAAAATACGTCCAAGGGTTGCCGTGATCTTCTAATGTTTTTACATTTCCGAAGGTTGAATTCATTTGCATATTTTGTATACCCAACAGTCCCTATCGTGTCCTTTCTGCCTCAGTGTCCTTGTCGGATGTGGATTCCCTCCCTAATTTGAAAAATGTCTCCTGGCTGCAGATTGCCTGAATTGTCTATGTGTGGCGAGATTTTGTCACGCCTTCGTGATTTTCTCTTTGCCACTTTCAATCACCTTGCCCATGATGAAAGGGCTTAGTGCTGTAAATATGAATACCAAACAATATGAATTAAATTAAAAGACAAGAGCATAACACACTCCCCCTTCATTCAGATTGTTTGATTTGGGAATACATTTAATTTCTAATCAGAAATAACTTTGTAAATATTAATCTCCTCTTCTGCAGCCCAAGCTCAAATAAAAATGTAATTAATATATTAGATGAAAGGAGTTTATATTGGACACTGAGGGGAGAACAGTGACTTACCATGATTCACGATGCTATACTTTAACTTGATCCCCACTCTATAGCCATCTGCTCACACACCTGCTTGCAGTGTTTTAGAATACAGTCGCTATCTGACGTCAAGCACTTTATTCTACAGCTGTTATTGACAAGTCAGAATGACATTTTAATATCATATTGCAGGTGTCATTCAGCAGGATATGGGTGCTGTTGGTGAATACAGGCTTGGCATTTAGCTTAGCTGTATTAGGTTTGTTTTTTCTCTCTATTAGACTTGTTTCCCAAGAGGACAGCTGGGTGATATGCATGTCTTGGTTTGACAGCTTTTGCTTTCAATTCATTGAATGCAGCAGCATTCAGCGTTTGACGGGTGGATTCACGAGTCCTGTGCAAGATGAATGCACGTCTTAGTTACACTTCTCTTAAGGACAGTTTAATGCAGAGGCACCAAGAATAACAACATGTATTTATTCACATTGTATTCAATTCAGTTATCATGCCAATGCTTTCCCCAAATTTCTGTCTCAACAGTTGCCTTTAATGAAGTTAAAATTAGAATTATGCAAATGAAAGCCTACCTTGTTCTTTGAAAGGCACTAGGAACAAAAGTACTGAACATGAAGTGAATTTCGTTACCCTGCGTCTCTGTTTTCTTGACATCAATACTAAGTGACAGGTGTTTTGTCTGTTGAACATTTGTCCCCCATTAGCTTAATCCTTATTGCTGATAGCATCTGTGTTTTAATCCTGTTTGAGATAGGGCTATTTAGTGGTATCTGGAAATCAGTGTCATTAACGCATTTAAATTGTTGATTGATCTTGACTGGAAACAACATTTGTTACGCAATTTTCCCTTCTCTGTTTTCATGTTAGCTTGTTGAAGGTTACACAGCAAATACGAACACTGTTCTTGATTTTATATTCTGCAGCTTAAAGGATAAGTTCGCTATTTTGGACCTTAGACCCTATTTGCAGACTTTCTACCATGCAACTGACACGACACGTATAGACCATCATTTCACTGATCGGTTCAGTATTGAGCTTTCTACAGTTTTCCTGCTGGCTCTCACTGGGCTACAATAGAAGTCTATTGGGCAATCTTAAATGCTTTGGAAAAACTACCATAAATGTGCTTTTCTGAGACGGGAAGCTCAGGGTGTATTCTTACCAGTCTCAGTATGCTCTCCTGTGAAATGTATCGCAATCTGAACATTTGTACATGCTTGCCATGGCTTGGATATATGTATGTATTCCCCTGGCGCTTGTTTTCTCTGCTCCGCGGAGGAATATGAGTCGGGGGCGGGGGAACGTGAAGTGCCGGCTGTTTACAAAACTATCTAGGTGAGCAGCCTTGTTTACCTGCAGCAACGGAGGCTACTATTAGGACAAATAACTTTAACGATGGATTCTTATGATTACAAAAACAAAACAATATACTTTCACTTTGACGGCACTGGCTACCGGTTTGAGCCATAATACACAGAACTCAGAGAGACGGATGAGAAGAGAGAGAGGCTGAAGAAGGTGTGCAGACTAGACCAAGAATGTCAGCTGACTTTTTAACTCAGTTGTTCACTTTTCTCCCACCATCCCACGTGAATATCGCTATTCTTGTAGCCCTACATGACCACAAACATATAACCTCATGCCTGAACCTGTGGTTAAACTGTTCATACATGAATTTGTTTCTCATACGTGTATTATTTTTGTGTTCTTTGTCACAGGATTATGTTGTTACAGAACAACACTCTGAGAATTGTTAACTCCAGCCGAGCGGATGAGGGGAACTATGTGTGCCTGGCAGAGAATCAGTTTGGCTCGGCGGAGATGACTGCCATGTTGTGGGTAAAGGGTAAGTGATGCCCAGGGGGGGGTATTTTCTGCCAAATTAGCACAAGTCGGCCACCAGTAAACAGTCCCCAATGTCATTTTTTCCCCCCACCTTTGCTTGTGTGCCAGGAAATGTATTGTGCTTGCTCAACCGTGAAACAAGGGCTTTCACATTCAAGAATCATATTACAAGGACACACTTTAACAGTGTAAAGGCCTGTCTCATAGATGCACTGTACACAGTCCAGATCAGAGCAAACCAGGATGTTTATGTGACAAAGGTGAGTGTTTTGCCTGTGTTAGCGTTAGTTCTCACGATTTGTCTGGCAGTAATGTCACAGTCGAATGCAGCTGCTTCACGCTAGCTTTGGGTCATCCTGAGATGACAGTGCTGCAGCTTTGTGCTTCCAGAGGCCATGCGTGTGGAGCTTAGCCCTAGCAGAGTGGAAGTGACCGTGGGGGAGAGCGTGGTGCTGAGCTGCAAGGCAACACATGACACATCGCTGGATGTGGCCTTCCAGTGGCTCTTCGACCAGAAACCAATCAATTTTAAACAGGATGGCAGCCACTTTGA
The DNA here is from genome assembly GCA_900312575.1 of Acanthochaenus luetkenii. Taxonomy (NCBI): domain Eukaryota; kingdom Metazoa; phylum Chordata; class Actinopteri; order Beryciformes; family Stephanoberycidae; genus Acanthochaenus; species Acanthochaenus luetkenii. The sequence continues at coordinate 37,746 of OMOT01089720.1, read as the reverse complement.
ATATATCCAAACAGTAAGAGCAAGAGTAAGAGCAAAAGTAAGACTTAAGAGTAAATTTTTCATAATGGTTGTTTTGACCCATCTATTTATCTATCTTTCTACCTATCTATATATCTATCTATCTATCTATCTATCTGTCTGTTTTTGTTTATTCCTTAATTTAATGGTCTGCTTGCCCAAACAGGTTAATTTTGTGGAAGTTTAAAATATATTTTGTTGTCTCCAATTCCGCTTTATAATTACTGATTTTAGGCACAGCCCATTGCACCAAACACTTGTTTAACTTGAATAGGAATCAATCCTGTTAAAGGTCAGACAACCCCCAGTGTCATCATGATTAAAGACCTGCAGTGAATCACACAATCATGTTTATCAAAGTCTATAAGAGCAGACGGATCAGCCTGAGCACATTTTAAGGCTCCTCTGTGATTTATCCCTCTGAAGTAGCAGTGCTATACAGGTGCAATGTTTACATCTCCCCCAGACTGCACTGACCAAGGTTTGCAGGTCACATTCAAGACATCTTCTTTTTTTGCTTCTGAATGGCATGTCTGAAGATTTTGTGAAAATGACAACACAAGTAGAGATGGACTCAAATGTCCTTTGCAAAGAAATAAGGAGGTAAACACAGTCAGCTATTGATTTAGAGTGAGTGATGGGAAGATAAATAATGTTGGGCTTGTAACTATGAAAATCATAGATAATAATTTTTCCTTATTTCCATTTGCACTTTTTTCACTAGTTAATCATATATTTGGTTCACTTGGGAAGTGTTTTCAGCAAAATATAAACACATTTTAGTACTCTCCATTCTGTATAGGAGGTTTCTGCATATTGATTAGTATGTTGTACTAATGTTGTATTAGTGTAGTACCACACTAGTTGGTTCATTAGTGCTGTCTCTGGTAAACAAACGAGAATCAAACACAAGACAGAAAATGTAGAAATAGAGACTAGGAAATATATAAGTTTAACAGGAACATGCATTCAAATGTCACTTTCAGAGTTAACAGATGTTGGCTCTTCTATTTCCAGTTTATGTACAGTGCACAAATCTAGACTAAACTGTCCAAAATCGCAGGAATAATGTGTAAATAGAATAGATGTAGGGTCGTTTTTTCTTTTTCTTTTTTTGCTTTAAGTTAAAATAATCTTAATCTATTTGTATTTTTTAGTAAAGCAACATCCTATATTTCCTTTTCCATAATATCAAGAAAAAGAGTAACAGTAATTAAATGCATGAAATGAGGTTAAATACAAAGTTTGCAAATGAGCACAAGGCATCCTATCCATGCCATAATTTAACAACAACAGCAGATGTTAAATTCACATCTATCTTGATGCGTCCTTTGCTAGCGCCCATGAAAGCATTTGCTGTGGTGATCCTTTACAGGCACAAAAGATTTCTGGCTGATGCATGGTTTGACCAGGTTCTGTGCTAAATAGCTGCCTGTACACATTGAATTATTCCCAGTCTTGCCTTAAGCATTTCTCATTTCAGCATAGAGAAAATACCGGTAGCAGAAGAACATAGCAGCAAGCAAGCACCTGAATTTAACAGGGATCTCTCAAGCCACATGAGCCTTTACAAGATGTAAAGGCATCACACTTTTTGGTGTCAAGTATGTTTTGTCTGGGTTCATACCTAACTTTTTTTCCTTTTCTTTCCCACTTGCAGCAGTCCTCGACAGTGGACCTGATGATTAGGAGCATTTTGTTGAAGCATGCTGGGAAGTATGGGTGCCGAGCCCAGACCAGTGCTGACACTATATTTGCAGAGGCTGAACTTCTTGTTAGAGGTGAGCTCGTTATCTGTCACTGCACCCAGCGCACTGTAACGTCTGACAGTCTTAACTAGAGGCAGCGACTCACTGTCGCTTGATGCTTGTACCTTTGAAGTAGAACTCTACCCTGAACAGATTTCACCAGTTATTCCCGTATTCTTGGGACGTTTATTCAAGCTTTGCGGACGTGAACAAGTCTTTGCCAACACAATAAACAAAAAAGCAGAGGATTTATGATTACTATGAAATAATTTATTCCATGACTCTACAAAATTAACCTCTAATTGAGCAGTGGAGGATGAGGATGAGCCAGTGGAGCAGCAGTGTTGGTTAATTACATCAGAGATTAGAGACTTGCTTCTGCTGAGGAAAATCACTACATGACTATTGCCCAGATTATTGGCCCCATTTGGCCATCTTGACTAATTTTTTTATGGTCACTGTGAATCTGACTCGATCTAGACAGACGGTCGGCCTGCATGAGCAAGTTTAATACTAGCAGTTAGGCAGATTGCCACGAATGTCTAGTGATCAGATTTAGATTCTATCATCAAAGGCTATTTCTGTGTATTGCTACCAACGTAACCTAATGTTTATTGGCCGTGCAGCTCCTGGTATGTTTTCGATTATCTCATGATGACACAATTATACATGTTTTGAGGCTGTGATGGCATAATTTAGTGTGTGATCCTCTATCCTTGCCACATGTTCTAGTAATGTGTACCTTTTGCAATGGTGTGGCAAGACATTTTGAAAAGACCAGTCGTCCATTGTCAAATGAACTCGTCTTTTAAGATGATCAAACTCCTGTAGTGTGTCTGAGGCCTTACAGGGAGAGTTGTTCAGGTTTGGACTTTCAGTAGCCCTTAGGAAATACATGCTGCACAATGTAATGTATTAATTTCCTGTTAAATGTTATTTAGAGAATTAAATATCTCATTAAACTAGAGCTTGCAAGACTGTCAATACCAGAACTAAATTGCGCTCAGTGGTGCTTAGTGATTTCAGCTTATCATTGACTCTACAGTTTGTTGTTTGATGGTTTTAATGTTGCTGAGCCTTTTAACACCAAGACAGGAGAGCATATATCATGGTGTTCGGCCAGACTTAAGAGAGTGTAGTGTATAGTGATACAAATATTAAATGCATATTAAATATCCTCGAATGCAAATACACCTTTCAATGCAACCTTCTAATGGCCACTTCTTGGGGACACAGTACATTGGTTTTCATTGAGCGTACCAGCTGCCAGCTTTTCATTTACAGCTGTTCCCCCTAGAGTCCTCAGACGTTTGCTGCACTTGCAGATTACATTTACTTCTGAAGGCTGAGGTAAACATATGTTCGGCTGTATTAAAACAGAGAAAGGTCTACCGCACAGTTATGTTCAGCTGAACTGGCAAACTGCCTCTGAAACGCAGAAAGAAAAGCTTCAGTATCTCTTTATCAGCATGTATTCCTTGGTGACAGATCTGTATCAGCCCAAATCCTGGTTCAGTTTAGTACGTCGGTATGTTCTTGTCTCTAGTTTGTTTGTGCTGAGATTACAATAGGGAATTTACATTTTCACCATATGCACTCAGTTGCACATTCTCCTTTATGCTTGTATGATTGCATCCATTGGTGTAGCTAATAGCAACGATGTGTAATGAGAACATGGCAATATGCACCAGCTCAATCAGAATTCAATCAAACAGCAGAGGAGATTTTTTTCTTTCCTTCTGTCTAGTCATTTGTGCAGCATTAGTGGTCTAGCTGTTCAAGCCTCTAATTTAGCCAGTCTGTCTCCTGACCTTCTTTCCACTAGGTCCCCCTGGGCCCCCTGGAGTGGTGATAGTGGAGGAGATCATAGATACCGCAGCCACTCTGTCCTGGACTTGTGGGCTGGACAACCACAGCCCTATCAGCACCTATAATTTACAGGCCCGCAGCCCGTTTTCATTAGGCTGGCAAACTGTCAGAACAGGTAATCAACAAGGAGCAAAATGCAGCCTATAGATCTGGGAGGGTGGATGTGGGGCCGTATACAAAAGCCTTAATCCTGCCGAAGGTATTGTGCAGACACAGTGAACCAGCATAACCAGAGCAAGGTTACTATTAAAACAAACACAAGATGTACGTAAGTAACAATTCAGGTGGCATGGTACTCTTGTTTAGACTTCTACAATCTCATCAGAAAATAATGTGACAAGCTTACCACACAAAATCGCTTCGAAGTCAGTAAGCACAACCAGAATTAATATATAAGGCCGTATATAAGGCGCCCCGTCGATAGGGCGCACTGTCGTTAGTTGAGAAGATTATAGGCTATTAGGTGCGCCCTATAGGGCGCAAAATACTGTACTTGAACCCCAAACTTTGAATTTGGGTTTCTTCTCAGATGCCTGTATGAAAAGTTGAAATGCTGTCCTCTTTTCAACTGTAATTTTATGTTGGCTTGGCTGTTGTTCAGAAGAGCTTAGTAAAAAGTCAGTTGAGCTTCTATTAAATGTCAATGGTTTGAATTTTATTCAGTGTCATCTCAAAGGTTAGTGGAAAATTAACCTCTTTTGGTTTGAATTATAAAATGAATCCATGTTCATCCAATTTGAATGCACCCCAGAATTTTTTGGGTTAGTGTCAAAAAGAAAATGACTTCATTTTTGTACCTTGACTGAAAATCTATTATTATAATTTAGTGTTGAAGGATGATTGCTTCCTAAGCATTGTGGTGTTTAGTTTAAGGTGTGATAATGATGAATCCCCATAGATAGATAAATCACACTTTACATACATTCCTCTCACATTATGTCTGTTGCACAACATTTAATTAGATAAAGCATAATTATGCCTCTATTACGCATTCTAAGTGTTGAACTTCTTAAGATTAGCGTAAAGGGAATGGGGCTTTTAGCTCTCACTTCTTGTTATCAGCTCGTGTTTGAAGGCCCCTAGTTAGCATAGAGAGACTTGTGGTTCATTTGTGTCACGCATATGCCTTCAGTCAAATGTTTGTTTGTCAAATTTGTTGTTGCTGGATCAATATTGACAGAGCTTGATTATGGCAACCCTGGAGAAACTGCATTAATTTGGTTACCTGCTTGTAATATTGACTGATTCGTGACAATAACATGGTATAGTCATGATGCTGATTTAGGTGTTAAATCAGCATCCATAAAGTATTCATGGGACATCTATGTGGATTGCAGCATATGTGGGTGGCTTTTTTCTGGTTAAGCATTTACAAATAAATTTTGCTTTCCTTGCCCAATGCTCTTTCAAATGTAATAGTTTAGTCCACTTTGGCTAGAATGGTTACTTCAAGATGGGGGTACTGGTACTCAAAATCACAACATTCAAAGTAAGATACCACTTAACATGTTTTTCTCCAGTCCTAGCATGTGACACATGTATGCTATGAAGCTCTTGTAAGTGCATTAAGAAAATGTAATAAACCAGGTTTCAAGCAAATTGTTAATCATCACTACCTTATTCATGCTGTATAGATACGCTGAGCCACAGTGAACCTGGAGGGAATGTGTAATATTTCATATGTAGGTCAGTCAGCCTTATTTAGCTGTTATGTGATGCTTGTCATGAGTACATAAATACACAAGCAATAATCTTGTCCACAGACCCAGACCCAGTCACAGGGGACATGGAATCAGCCATGGCTGTGGAGCTCAACCCCTGGGTGGAATATGAATTTAGAGTGGTGGCCAGCAATGCCATTGGGACCGGAGACCCCAGCGCACCCTCAAGAGCAGTAAGGACTAAAGAAGCAGGTAAAAGCCTTCAAGCCATGAGTGCTGGATATACTACATTCAAGTCACAACATCTTGAAAAACAAAAGCAATCCTCCTGAATCCAGGAACTCGTTCTATAATTTGTTGAGAGCACATTCCAGCTGATGATTTATAGTAGCTAGAGAGCTTAGTCGGTGCCTTGACACGCCACTCATATTCCTATTGTTAACACATTCCATTTTAATTGGGCAAAAAGTAGAAAATAAGCTGCTTACATGAATTTCGACAAGTTCAGTGTTTCAGCTAAAGCAGCCAGGCCTTCATACCCTGAGGCAAAGACACAGCAGAATAAACTATTTATGGTGAACTAAAAACTCGCTGAGACAGTCTGGATCAAGTGTGCCACCTCACTAACTGCTCATTTATATAAAGTGTAATATTTACAAAGGTCAGTGGTCATTCGGAAGTGGCTTATATAACCACTGTCCTATTTATTCAGCATATTTAACAGAACACAATTTCTGTATCTAGTAACCATTTTGTTAATCCATCCTGAGGATCATGTGCTGAAATAATGATCAAGTGTCTGAGAAGTGTTTTGTTTCTGTATTTTCATATTTGCTATGGTATACAAAATGGATTGAACTGAGTTTGTATTATGAATGCTAACATGTAAAGATCTCCTTGTACTCTTCTACAAAAAAAAAAGAAGTATATTCTCGACTATAGACTATTAATACTACTTAGTTTATTCCTATTGAAGGCTTAGTTGATGAAGACTGTGATATACTGTTGGTTACTGTTGACAAAATGCACTTATTGTAAGTCGCTTCGGACAAAAGCTTCTGCTAAATACCGTAATTTAATGTAATGTAATGTTTCAGCAAAAAGCTTATGTGGTGTTGGCTTTTTTGTTTCATGCAGTCCCATCGGTGGCGCCAGTGAATGTTAGTGGAGGGAACGGCCGCAGGCACGAACTGGTCATTTCTTGGGAGGTAAGGCCCTCTGCTAATCTCACTCCAAAGCACAAGTGTGATAATGCATGTACTGTAACACACGTATGTGTGTATTATTTGGCCAAATAGATCCTCACCAGTAGATGAACACAATGCCCATATTCTGGCCTTTTAGGACTGTTTTAGGACTATGGAAATATTGTGCTTTTAAACTAGGGTGAGCATATTTTGGATATGTATTGAAACACTGGGTCTTGTCTTGAATTTAAGCAAACTTTTATTTTATTTTAAGAACACAGAAGTTTACAGAAGCTCTTTGACTATGACTTCATTGATTTAGTCCATTATCGCTTTAAAATAATGTTTTTTCAGCTTCCTGTTGCATCTTGGAATGGTCCATAAAATTCAAACTGGGATTTTCTCAAAACTTTTCAGCAAGGATAGAATATTGCATCTACATATCAGAGGGGCCTTTAAGGTGCTTAAAATGAATATGATAACGACAAATGTTTTTCATGTTTCTCAAGAAATTCAGGTACAAAGTTCTGTTTTTTAGTATAATTTGAAGGTTTCGAATATTAATTTTTACCATCTCTAGACATTATGCCTACTTCAAATGCAGAAATCAATGTAATTTCAGTGTATTGATTAGCTCCCAAATGAAAAGCATGCTGAACATTTCATTATGCTAAATATGCTGTTCACTAATATGCAAGGTAGCTTTCTTACCTATCATAAACCTGCCATGAATGGAACTCCATTATAGAAAATATATGTAGTGATAGGGCTGCTTTCCTGGAAAATGAATTGCTGTGTTGCGTTATGCAAAAAGAACAGTAACAAAAATAATAGTTACTAATTCTTACCATTACGCCCCAAAACAAACTATTAAAAATCCCTTGGCATAACCAGCGCCGCCCTCTCCTGGTTTCAGTCATATCTTTCCAACAGACACCAATTAATCTCCATCAACAACTGCAAATCCCACACTACACCAGTCACTCATGGTGTCCCCCAGGGCTCAGTACTTGGTCCCCTGCTCTTCATCCTCTACATCCTTCCACTCTGTAAGATCCTCCGCCAACATGGTGTCCGTTACCACTGCTACGCAGATGACACTCAGCTATACCTCTCCACCAAGACCATCTCCGCATCCACCCATTCCACCCTCACCACCTGCCTCACTGATCAATAACTGAATGTGATCAACTGAAAATAACTTTCTGAAACTCAACTGCGACAAAACTGAAGTCATCATCATCGTCCTGGGGCGACAGGGCCTTTGCTGCCCTCCCCAGTCATATCCGCAATGCCAACACCCTACTGTCTTTCTAAATAACTCTGAAAACCCACCTTTTCATTCTTGCTTTTGACCCATAATTGTTTTTTGTTATTATCTCATATTGTCAATTTGTGAAAAGCGCTATATAATTTAATGTATTATTATTATTATGTTTGAATGCAATCTATCAAAATGTGTGAAATAAGCATTTTCACATTTCATAATTTAGTTAGTAATTAAGTACAAGATACATAATGTTGTAGATTTAGTCATGCTTTTCCATAAAATGTGAAAAGCCACAAAGCCTTGCCGTGCAAAGTGCTAATTTCCCATGCTCTGATGTATGAATCTATACTTTGAAATGAAAGTGAAATGAAAAAAACAAAGCAGTACCGGTACTTACAATCCCTTGTTCAATCAATCAATCAATCTTTATTTATATAGCCCTTTTATACAAGTATGTCTCAAAGGGCTTTACATTGCATGCATCATATACTTGTTGCATGCATAAATGCGCAGAATGATGATTATTTTATCTTTTCAGGTTATTTTACATTATTAAATATTGGAAGAAACCTATAGGCTGCAACTATGCATCATTTCACAAGAAATTGTATTTTCATGAAGAAATAAATTGATAATACATTTATATATTCAAAATATATTTTTTCTGACTCCATTTATCATCACACAACCCCGCAAGAACATTTCTTAAGCCCCAGGGGGCTCAACTCACAGTTTGACAGCCACTGCTGTAAGCCAATGAGTGAAAACAAGCTTACCAGAGCATTTCACTTGAAACATCTATATTGAAACTACAGCTATGCCACTGTTCCCCTAGGAATATAACTGTCACCCATTAATAAATCCTGGATGTGAATGTGAGTTAATGATCATGTAGAGGTTCCTATGTGCCATTCATTAAATACTTTCATTTTTTGTTGCCTGGGAATACTTGTCAGACATTATTAGGAGAAAAAGCATGGTTGATGGACGATGCTTGTCCTTCTGGTTCCTAAGCTTGAAGGAAACGGTCTAATGACTTTAGGATATACAGATGATCGCATTAGTTTAGCTACACTCACTTGAGGTGAGAATTGTATGTACTATCTCAGCCCTAAAACCACATTTCTTCTCACTAGACTGTCAAATCATGTTTGAACTTCAACAACCCCCATCAATAGCAGCTCCCAACAACCCAGAGCCCATACAGAACCGTGCCTCAGCTCATCAAAGATATCTGAAAGAATACCTTTTTATTGGCGAGTTACACTTGCATAGAGGTAATGCTTCTTTAGGGATTCCCTTGTTTGATATGAATAATTGTATCTATGGAGGCTTGGTTTTAATGAAGAGATCAGGCCCATTTGTGCCTAACTAGGTCTGAGTCAGGAACATCAAGTCAAGTTTGTTTTCACTCAGGATCATTCAAACCTTTTAAAAACGTTTTAAACAGACATATTTAGCCCACCTGGGTTGTTCTGAGATACCAGCTTTAGTCTAATTAAAGTAATTATGGCCTGGTTATCTGAATTGGCTTCAATCAGTATTCCCTTGCAATTGTTAATGTGTTGCTGAGAGATTGTTTAAAGGCTGAATAATTATATCTGGTGCTGGCAGTCCTTGAGGTACACAGTCAGCTAACAATGCAGGCCTCCATACTGCTGGAAAGCAAGTGTACACTTACACAATTAGGAGGTACACTATTCTGTTAAATAAGTGATAACGTTGGGATCCAGGATGCAGGCGTGGATGTACTGAACTCAGGCTCCTGGGAAGCAGTACATGTTAGCTGATAGAGCAAGGTTTGAGAGATGTACATCCTGCCCAATGGGATAACACAAAGATGGAAGTTGTCGTTTTCAAAGGTACCTCAGGAGAGAGTGTCATGTGAGGGGGCTTAGGTGAGGGCTTACCACAAGGGCAAAGTGGCCTTAGCTCCATTTTGCGAGGGGAGATAGAAGACTGGTGGTTGTGGTATTCTTCATGGTTTTCTCTGACTTGCTCCAAATGACTTGCAACTCAGTACAGGGGGGATGGAGCAGGTTGAGCTGGGAAGAGAAACTTCCACTGTGCCAGCTGTGGGGCAAGCCAGAGGTGAAAGTAGTTCTGTCCACTGGGGTAAGATAGTCTTTACATTACATTACATTTTGTCAACAGTAATCAAACCAGCCGTATAACACATTCTTAATCAGCTAAGCATTGAATAGGAATAAGTAGCATTCATAGACAGATTTTATTTTTATTGTATTTATTTATTCATTTATTTATTGTAGAAGAGTAGAGGAGTAGAAGGAGACCCTTAACATATTAGATTGGTTAGTTCAAGTAGGGTCCATGTGAAGAGATGGGTTTTTAGGCAAAAGATGGGTATCGATTCAGCCGCATTCTGGATGCTCTGTAGCGGTCGGGTGGCAGAGGCGGGTAGCCCAGCCAGAAGAGCGTTGCAGTAGTCTAGGCGGGAAATGACAAGTGTTTGGACCAGGAGTTGTGCCGCTTCCTTCGTAAGGAATGGGCGAATTCTGCAAATGTTGTAGAGGAAAACCTACAGGAGCGGGTTGTCGCAGCAATGATGGCAGAGTTTGACATTTGGCTGTCCAAGGTCACCCCAAGGCTCTTGGCAATCAGTGAAGGCAACACAGTGGTGTTCTCAATGGTGATGGAGAAGTCGGTGTGAGGACAGTTTTTACCAGGGAGAAAGAGTAGCTCCGTCTTGTCAAGATTGAGCTTGAGGTGCTGCAGAGACATCCAAGCACTAATGTCTTTAAGACATGCGGAGATGCGCCAATCAATTTGTGTTTCTGAAGGAGAGGTAGAGTTGAGTGTCACTGGCATAGCAGTGATAGGAGAAGTCATGAGAGGAGATCACATGACCAAGGGATTTAGTGTAAAGGGAAAACAGCAAGGACCGAGCCCTGGGGGACACCATTGTTGAGAGAGCATGGTCTTCCACGAGGTCAGAGGTTGAATGGGCCAGAGATATTGTAAACTCTCATCCATGCATTCATAACCCCCTTCCACTGTCCTCCAAAAACTTCAATACGTTCAGAACTCAGCTGCTGGGTTGCTCACCCACTCCCGCTCCAGAGAACACATTACACCCATCCTTCAACACCGTCACTGGCTCCCAATACAGCACCGAATCCACTTCAAGGTCCTCATCACATACAAAGCTCTCAATTATCTTGCCCCCTCATACCCGACAAACCTTTTCCATCACCACACCCTCACCTGCCACCTCAGATCAGCTGATGCCAACCCCCTGACCCCCATCACCTGGACCAAACACTGCACATTAGGGGACAGAGCATTTGCCATCGCTGCCCCAACCCTCTGGAACTCCCTCCCCTCACCCATCAGAAACTGGGACTCACTCCCTTCATTCAAAAACAAACTCAAAAGCCACCTTTTTTTTAAAAAAGGCCTACAATATGGACTCCCACTGCCTCTCCAGATCTTAAATGTAACTTGTCACACTCATTTATCATCATTTAGCTTCACTTTGTATCAAACCTTCCTTTCCACTGTAATTTAGGAAGGAAGGCTACATTGGACTGTATTAGGGACTGGTTCAGTATCTTTATATACACCTTAGTGTATAGGTTGGAACACGCTGGAGTTGGATAATGTAAGTCACTCGTCTTTGCAAAAAATTAAACTCAGAACACAACAGCACAGTACAGTACAGGCGTATAGTTGATAGGGGTGTGTGTGTGTGATCTGCAATGATAAACAGACAACAAATCCAAAAGCAATTGTCAACATGAATAACGGGATTGTATAGCCATAACGGGATTGTATAGCCATACCATCCCTGAAGTTTCACCCATAGTGTTACTGAATGACTGAAACAATAGTAGAACAATGATACGCACTTGGCACTGTCCCTTTAAGGCCAGTGTAAGGTAAACTTTAAATATCTCTCATTAACAGTGCTCAAATAACTTATCACTGCAAATGAACAATGACACAAATGGTTGTAACATGGCCAACGTAACCTCAATTATGCATTATTGCTACCAAATATACACACAACACATTGTAGGCAATTGAATGTAGCAACATTACAGTACACACGTGGCATATTGAGCTAGCATAACCAAGGATAGCTGCTACATGGTATGAAGATAATTCAACATTGTAAATGAACTGTGGCAGAAATGTCCATGCTTGGAATGTTTAAAGGCAATAGTCTCTACTCACAGTTCTCAGAGACACAATCTTGTCATCACGCTAAAACAGAACTGATATCGGCTTGAAATAATTCTTGCAATGGTGACTATTTAACATCTGTAGATGCGTTTGCAGTCTACAGATTGACACATGTTCAGCACATGTGCAAGGTGTGTAAACGTGCATCATTGGCTCTCCTCATTATAAGATTTACAGAGCATATGTGCAAGTGCTGTTAGCTGCGCAGGTAGTTATTAACCAGGGGGCCAAAAACTCCTACTCGCTCATTAACAACAGCGAGCACAGAGACCTCTAGATCACAGCTTACTACATTTAAAACAGATTGTCATTTTATTCAGTTCACAGTTGCAAACTTTGCTGACGAAGTTCAAAGGAGGAGAGCCGGGCCCTGTATATTACACAGGGCTGCATCAGCCGAGCAAGTGATTAAGATGCAGTGAATTTTAAATGTGGTCCCACAAGAGAGGAGTAATGATGATTAACCTTCAATCTCAGAGCAATTCCCTATAAATCCAGGGATTGTTTATGAATATCTGTTTGTAATCTCAATCTTAACAGTGGTTGTACACAATGTAATCAATCTCGTGCCAAATTAAGAGGATATTGGTGTGAGCTGTTTGTCAATGTTTTGCATGTACAGATTCACTGTGAACAAAGCTGCAGGATTTGCAATTGAGATCAGTTGAAGGAAATATTAACAGGGGAACGCTGAACAGATGTGGAAGCAACTGAGTTATTAAGTATGGGAGCCCAACTGTCACCGGGAAAATAACCTTCACGTGAGGTGCACCTCAGTTAGACTTATGGGGGATAATGTCCATTCCAGATGGGATGGTGTTTTGGTGCTAGACCACTTTGCCATAACCTCTCAGGGATGTCATTAGAATATCTAGTATAACACAGCTCAGCGCTCTTAATTCAAAAACAATACAGGACCCCTGGTGGAAGACAACTTAAAGGGAATACTCAAAATGACACAAAACCATGCATGGTGCTTGGTTAGACATGAAACTTTACATGATTTGGAGGAAATCTCCTTAAGAGGTCAAATATAAACTGTATTTCTGCAACTGTTCAGTTAGTGGAAGAATGTGTTCAACAACTGCCTCTGCATAAAATGGAGTCTGAACAGTATTTATAGTAAAGAAGATGCCTCTTCTCTGCCCATTGTGGGGCTGTAAGAATTGGTCAATAAATCTGTCAATTTGCAGCAGCAAGGCAATGCTCAAATGCTGTAGTTGGGTGCAGCATCCTCCTTTTTGCACTTGCCATTTTAAGTCATTTTTGCTCTGCCCTATTTCTTCTTGTTCCAGCTAAATGCTTTTGGAAATAAATCACGGCTCCGTCTGTGATCAATGGAGATGAATATTGAAGGAGACGGAGCAGGAATGTTATCCCCTTTTGGCAGTCAGGGCATGTGAGCGCATGGCAGTTCTGCCTCTCCAATCATCTGTGGAGGGTTGTCAGAGCCTAGATGGCCATGGTGGGCAGAGTTATTAAGCAGGATGAATGACTAAACAGTCTCTGCAGCTTCATTCAGCCGTCTCATTAGAGTAGACGGTGAGAGACTGCTTTTTCACTGGGAGCCATTGGGAGGACCATTAGTGATGCCCCCACAGTCACCGTCGCCGAGCCCAGCAGGCCCCATAATCCCATCCAGGAGAATTACCTCTGAATTATATCAGCCTTCTCTGTGTCTCACTATCTTATGTCCATCTCGATTCCCGAAGCTGCAAGTGTTACCAGACTTCTCAAGCTAATTTGAGCTTGCTATTTTTAAAGACCCACGTTCCACGGCATCTCTTTAAAAGCCTTGCCAGCTCGGATGATACGTTTGATGGAAGCTAATTCATTTTCGCAGATCATCCTTGTAATTAGACAGTCACGGTGATTGGTCGTTGTTGAATGAAATGTGAACTACATCTCCATCCACCACCAGTGCCACTAGATGGCTAATTTGGGTGATGCCTTTCGTGGACAATATTAATTTGAGGCCTGTGCAATTCAACACATTACAGCATGACAGACTGATTTGTTGCCAAAAACAGGTGTACAGGTGTTTGTCATTTATTACATTTGGCCAAAGATTTAATTCCTGCATCTCATATTTTAATTAAATTCTAGCTCACTCGATAAATTGCATTTGATTTGATTAAGTGTGGAGCAGCTGTTTGAGACGGCTCCCAGTATCACCACTTCAGGAAAACCACAGATAAGCATTGCAGCCAGCACACCAAACCAGGGCTTGTCCTAAAAATCCTCCAGTCAGACATGGAAAGGTAAATAGCTACACGATGGGCACAAATTAGCCAAATGCAATTTGTGTTTGTTACTCAAGATTGACTCTATCTTTATTAACACTGGCAGACATCTACAGTAATGGGGGAGGAAATGGAAAGCTCATCTTACTATAGAGGCAAAAGTCCGTTTTTATTTTCTTTGTAGCCTACAGGTATAATGTGCCATTTTTAAATAACGTGCATTCACATTCCACATTAACCTGATAACACCTCAACCATCTGTCTGGTGATATTTTACACACCACGGTTTATTTTTGGTGATCCCAATTTTAAGAAGTTTGCGCTTGGTGATCCCAATTAACAGAGGCATTCAAGCTTGCTGTGAAAGCACATGACATTTACTTGTAATTTATTTGAGAGAGAACTGATTCATCTTGAGCTTTTTGAGCTAATACACATTTCTTAACACCTTATTTGGAGGCCTTTCTCTCACTGCAGAAGCATATTAGAAAATGTGCAAATGCACCTTCAAATACAGAACTTCATACAGAATCAGAGAAAGTTAGGGTTTCATATTTAAATAGCCACGCTTCTTCGTCTTGTGTACAAATACAGTGCATGTTTTGTGTCTTCCTCCCTGTTTTCAGCCTGTGTCTGAGGAGTTCCAAAATGGTGAGGGCTTTGGGTACATTGTCGCTTTTCGTGCCAATGGAACCCGAGGCTGGAAGGAGAAGATGGTGACTTCAGCGGACTCTACAACATACAAGTACAGAGATGAGACCGTCCCTCCACTTACCCCCTTTGAAGTGAAGGTTGGTGTGTACAACAACAAGGGAGACGGGCCTTTCAGCCAAGTCGTCACCGTGTACTCTGCTGAAGGGGGTGAGTTAATGTTGAGAGATATTGTGGTTGCGTGGAGTACACGGGGAATAGCTCGCAGCATTTTAAGAGGGTCACCATTTTGACTGTGTATTGCATTTGTAATGTTCTCTATGTTCTCTCGCTCAGAGCCAAGGGAGGCCCCATCTGATGTGAAAGCTTCCAGCATTTCTTCATCGGAAATTAGGGTCACTTGGAAGCCACCCAATCCTGGCCCTGGAAGACCTAGAGGATATGAGGTTTGTGTGGTTTGTTTGTGTGTGTGTGTGTGTGTGTGTGTATGCGCGCACTTGCACATATACACGTATGACATGTTTGCGCATGCATGCATACCCTTGTGCATGCGTTGAGGTTTGAACATGAGAACCACATTTTTCTAAGGTATTAATTTATGTTCTTAGGTCAGCTACTGGAAAGACATGGAGCAGGAAGAGTCAGGAAACAAACAAAGAACTGTGAAAAACGAGACATCCGTGATTTTGACAGGACTAGAGGGCAACAGTCTGTATCTCATCACAGTAAAAGGCTTCAACAGCATCGGCCAGGGTCCTGCCAGCGCTGCTATCACAGCCAAGACCAGGAAAGACTGTGAGTACAGTACTGACGCTAATCATGCGGCACTATATATGGAACGGAGGCTACCTGTTAAGTTTGCTCTAAATCTCCTCTGAAAAAGTGTAATCATTGACCCAGTTGGATGGAACTCAATTTACATCCCATAAGTACTGCAGTTTGAGTGTTGTACTCTCTCCTCAGGTCCAGCTCAGCCTCCGAGCAACCTCATGTGGATTCAAGAGGGCAACAACGTGTCTTTAAACTGGGACCCAGTCACGGCAAAAGACAATGAATCTGATGTCATCGGGTACATGGTAAAGATCCATTGCTACTGTCATGTTTATTCAATTTCAGAACATTTAGACACAGAAAAACAGTCATTCAAACATGATAACCATCCTGAAGCAAGTTACTAGAAAGCCACTGAATGCTGTTACATTATTAGCTCTGGAAGTGTGACCTGTTGGATATATATACGGTACACTGTATGTACTGTGTGTGCGTGTGCGCGTGTCCTGTAGGTGTTACTGCGACAGGAAGGAAGAGGCCACAACCAGGTGATAAGAACCATCAACCCTTCCACCATGCTCTCACTGCCAGAGGGAGGCACCTATATCATAGAGGTGCGCGCCATCAGCGAAGGGGGAGAGGGAGCAGTCGGCTCCCACGTCCGCGTTGTCACCTCCTCCGGTGAGCTGGAGGAGTTAGCGGCGTCTCCTCCCAGCCGCACACCCCATTACCTGACCTCTGAAATCCAATCTCTATGCACAGCCTGTTTGTAGCGATCTTATGTTCTGCCCTTAATTGAGTCACCACAGCTGTTGTGTGAGCCAAGTTTTCTTTGGCTAATACTGTTTTAATTACCTCACCCACACAAACCTAGCTACTCTTGCCAGCCAATTAACTTTGAGGCAACAGGACGAACAGGAAGTTTACAGTTCTTTGTGCAACACGCCCCAACCAGCTTTTCAGGGCCAATAATAGCTGTTTCCTTCCTTCTCTCCTTTTTCCTTCCTCGATTCCTTCTCAGCTCCTTAAGTCCCTCTGACCAATTCGTCCAAAAGATCAATCGATTGTTATTCGTTTATAAATGAACGAGCCATTTATTTATCTGTATTGACTCAAATGTTTTGTTGTCTCCTCCCAGGTGTTCGAGCAAAAAGCAGCCAGTGCTCAGTGCACTTCCTGCCACACAGCCTAACATGGACAGCACTGCTCCTGGTTCCTCTGGTGCCTTCAGCTTCCTGGTGAGGCCACTGTGCCATCCTCCATGGAGGGAGCCACCGGTCTTCTGCTCCCTCATTCCCTCAGACTGTCCGCTTGCTTTGGCCTTACCCATTCCAAAGGGCCTGAGGCCTGCCGAGGGGCGTCGCGTCGTGTCTGCCAATTATCAGATGGTTTTTCAGAGTTCACCACTTTAGTTCCCTGTTTCTTTTGGGCCCCTAGACATTTGATTTGCACAGTTCTTTCCAACATCACTGTAGTGTTGTACCGTAGTGTACATTGTGTGGAAACGTTTGCTTTAACCTCGTGCGTTTTCCCATTGACTGGCATCATAACGACTTCCAGACGGCTCTGGGGCTCTACAGAGCGTGAACGATTCCTCGAAAGCTTCTGTGGTAGTAATACAGGGATCAGCCGCGCTGCTTCTTTTCATTACTTATCTGCGTCAGTTTACCCCTTGGCCGCCTAACAAGCAATGCAGCAGAAGCTCAGTAGAGATAAGTGCGTTGTTTTCTTATTCACACATTGAGAGAACGTTTTTTTATGGTACTAAGAATCTGACTATTTACAGACTTGCTTTTTGTACATTGTGTTACCTTTAGAAAACAACAGTGGTGTGTGTCAGCTACGTCAAAGTTTCAGTTTTTTGGTAGCTAAAAAAAAAGCAATGCTCGGTGATATGTTGACTGTTGGATGTATGGAGGTAGAAAACAGTTACTTGCCTGTAGTGCCCAAACACATCATTAGACAAAGACAACTCTGTACGGACTCATGGTGTCAGTACTAATAAATGTGATGTATATTTTTTAAATGCTTGTGGTTTTTAATTTCTAGGTTCTTCGCCTATCATACAGCTCCACATGTTGAGCAGTCGTTCCCACGTGTGTTATGTAAGGATATTGATTGGATTCCACACGTGTGGCGCAAGAGGCCGTAACACTTTCGGTGATAAACCGCAGAGCCAAACAGGGCAGCATCAGGAGTGTCTCACCTTCCTCTCTGGCTCCTCTCTCACCTTGTCTGCAGTAAAAGCTTATCTCTCACCGGGTAGAAATCCAAATGAATTTGCCTCAAGTTTAATTAATGTAAGAATGGAGATCTGTAGTCCCAATGCCTGCTTGCACGAAACAGGCCTTTTGCTTCCTCTGCCTCCAGCTCCCTGGACTCCATTACAGGCTCAGCATAACCTGGCTCACCCGCTCAGGTTCAGACAAGGGTACCAGCTCAACCCAAGAGATAGGACCACACAGCAGGATAGAGGACGAACGCTGCTCCAAGCAGTTTCTATCCTATGGATACTCTGTTTTGGTTAATTCAAAGGGGAGGGTGGTGATGCTGGTGTCCCTTTTTTCAAGTTGTACATCATTTCCGTTAGCAATGCAAAGCATTAAACTGTTTAATGTGGATGGAGGGGTTTAGCAGTGCTTTTAGACAGTTCAATGACGTTGGCTCAAACATACCTCCACACAAGTGCTAATGTACCGACCTTTAATTATTCATGCAGTACCTGTCTGTGTTGGTGTGTCTGATTTATGATAATGGATTATGTACCCTGCAAGGGGACCCATTTGGTTCAGAGAGCCAGAAGCTATAGTGTCAGCAATTAAAACATGAACTCCCCCTAGGTTAATGTCAGAGAGTGTGTGTGTGTACGTGCGTGTGTGTGTGCGCGTGTGCCGGGGTATATTTTTCAGTCATCTATGTTTTGCTAATGCATATTGGTTTAGATTAATGGAATACATCAGTTATACCATTTAAAATTCCTATTTTATTTGCCTGTGGTTCAAGCAAATTATACATACATACATCTAAATATATTAATGATGTTTGATATCATAATTCAAAACAAAACCAGAACCTTTGTATCAACCGAGAACTGTGGCGATGCTTCAGTGGTATCTACTGTACACTGCATTATACAATGGGTAGTTTCAGCCAAGCAATCTGATTTGTCAAAGACACGTTCCAGTTGTGTTGATCATTCCCATGAAGCTGCGCCCACTTTGGTAACCTGTGAGCGATCTTTCTTGTTTTCTCCCGTTTTCTATTCTTATGTATGTATATTACGTGCAGATCCAAGCAGCCGGTAGATGGGGTGGCGGCAGGTGAGCGAGCAGCAGCAGTGTACAGAGCAGACAGGCTTGAACCCGATCCCTCAGGTTGAAGGACATTTTCACTACTCGATACACACAACCCTCCTGCCCAAGATAATACTAAGATAATACTAATACAATGGAATGAATGAGTTGCGTTCTTTTGAACATACAGTATGTGACGTGAAAAGGGGGTTGAGGGGACTTGGTCTGCGAGGTGTGATCTCTCGTTCCTCTCCACTTTGACTGTACTGTCTGAAAACCAAACTGGGCACTGAAGGAGGCTGACGGCACCAAATCTGTCTCTAGCCGTCCCCGGTTTGCCCTCTAAAACGTACAAAGTCAAGTATTCAACAGTCTCTGTGGCATAGTTGTTGGGAGGATCCGCCCTGTGATTGAGAGCCGAGTTGTGACTTCGCTTCTCAGGCGGGTCACAGTTTAGCACTCATCGTGAAATTGCCGGAGGAGTAGGGCCCTCCAACAGACCGCGACACCGTCCCGACCGGCGGAGGCGCATACACTGAAACTACAGATAAAGAGTAATGGCATACAGCGTTTGACTTTCGCTGCGACATGTCATTTTCTGTCATTGTGTTTGATTCTCACCATTTGCACAAGAGCTGAATTCATCTCGCACACATTTTTGATTTGGCTGCTACTATTACTGAGTTGAGTGAGTCCTTCACGGCTGAAAGATGACAAGAAGCGGTCAGATGTTTTGCCCTCAGGGGGTTTTGAGGCATGAGGTGATGCTGTGTGAACTCGGATGTATCACTTCAGGAAGACGGGGAGATGGAGGTAGGATAGTGTGTGTGTGTGTGTGTGTGTGTGTGTGTGTGTGTGTGTGTGTGTGTGTGTATGTGTGTGTGTGTGCCCTCTCAGTAATGTGCTCTCATGTGACCACTCAGACTTCATTGAATAAAACATCATTGTAGTTTTACCCTAATTCAATTTTGTCTGCAATGTTTCTCAGTGAGCTTTAATTAATTGTCCTCCATTAATTATTTCCAGCCAATGTATGTCTGATTAATAGTCCTATTGCATCATTAAAAGCTTATGTGTGACGTCAAACCTTCTGGTGTACAGAAATGTACTCGGATGTCAAATGTGTTTTTTTTTCTTTGGGGCGATGCATAACATTCTGAATTTGTTGGTATATTTGTGTCAGAATATGCAGATACAGCTGGTAAATTTGTGTTTTCTGTTGGAGGTTTCCGTGATGTTTGGATGTCTGGCCTGTGGGTCCCTCCGGCCAGAGATTGAGAATTAGGGAAGTGTGCTATGTTTTGTTGAAGGCTGTGAGCAGAGGGCATAAAGGAGCAGCATCACAGAGAGAATCCACATCCAGCACAGTCCAGTAATTATTGAAGATATAATTGAAGTTGCCTTTTGACCTTTAAAGTCCAGCCACACTGGTGATGTGCTGTCAGGAGGCCACAGTGGACAGCAGTGTTGTGCTTCTGAGCTTTGTGTGATGGCGAAGAGTACTGTCTGAATCAAACGTTCCCACAATACACTCTGGACATAGTTCTTTTAAGAGTTTTTGCAGGCTGAATGATGCTTTATAAACCCATCAGTATTTGAAGAATGGCTTGATACCCACCAAAATGGCTCTTTGGCACTGGTATGGGTTATGTTGTTGTTTACAATACCATAACGGTCCCCTAAAGAACGATTGATGGTTCTTCATCATATTGTAATAGTTCCTTTTTGAACCATTATTGATTGTACACGTCTTCTATTGTTCTTTAGTGGTTTCTTGATAGTTCTCAACTTAGGCAAACCTCTGGAACGTTTGCAGTTTGGTTAATTAAGAACGATTTGCTTCTGATATGATGCTATATAGTTCCATGCAGGGATGGTTGTCTGTAGCACCTTAAAAAGAGGTTCCACATAGCACTAAAAAGCGGTTCTCATACAGTTATGAGCCAAACAAGCAGTGGTTGGTACTGGTTAGTGCCTTTTCTTTGTAGAGCGTACAGTTTGGACAAGATTTTGTTTTTCTACCGTCTCCTAAGTTCTTCCAGGTTCTATGTACTGTGTGTTGCCTATGTTACGGTATTACATGGTATTTCTATTGCATTGTGCCCTCACAGCATTTAAGTATGTGTCTTTTCTATTTGTCTCAAGTGTACATTTACAGTCCCTGCCTTGCTGTTCAATTAGCAATATTAATATATCTAAGTATTTGGAAAAAACAACACCTGAACTGCACTGGGTGCCAACAGAATTTGTCTTTGTCTTTTGAGATTTACGTTTGAATATGCTTCCCTAATGAGGACTCCCAGCATGAGGGAATGATCAGAGTATATCAAATTAGCTGGTATTTTTCAAGAACTTCCCATGTAACAGTAAACCATCTGCCTCACGGGATATATAATATTAGATATCTGGTTTTGCTTAAAATGCTGTATTGTAATTGATGAGCATAATCATTTTTATGGAGAGTGTAGTATATTGATATATATTGATTTATATATTGATTTCTTGGCTGTACTAAAATAAACTATGACCATTTGGGTTTTCCCAACAGAGGCCGATATTAAAGTAATACGCCTTGATATAGCAAATGCATACATCTTCCCACTGATTGTTGCAAAAATAACAATAATCTGTGCCCAGATATAGTCGAATGGATAGTACCTCTCCCCTGCCTCTGCTGTCTTGGATTTACATCCTGATGGAGCTTTATCTCCTGTGTCTCCCTACTACTGTCCCAAAGAATAGATATGACAGACAGAACAGACCAAACACCAAATAGAACACAGGCGAGACACAAAAATGAAACCATACACGTGCACACACACACAAAAAAAAAAAGGTTGTGGTGAAGTTTTGGTATAGTTACGTGGTTACAGCATTGCCGGTTATATGCATAGTAATGCAAGGTGCTCCACTGTATAAAATTAGTTAGTGACACAGTTTCCTGTATTTCTATGAACTGGAAATGCCATTACATGCCTGTGATACAGGTATGTATTTACCCCACTTCAAGTAGTATTCCCTCAACATGCCAAGTAGCCTATATGACAGGTGTTCTAGGGCAGCTTGAGCAATGTGCCACACAATGTACTTTGCATTCCTGGGTCCATTTTGTTGTTTGGTGGTGTATTTTTCTTATTCCTAACAGGCCAAACATAGACAATGAGATATTTCTAGTGCAGCTACAATGCTGTTTAATCTGAGAAAAAAATGTCAACTATCTGATACACACACAGTAAACATCCGGTTTTGGAGTCAGTCCCTCAGAATTGAAGAGAAAGGACTTCTAACTATTTCGCACCGATGTTCAACAATCATACAGGAAGAAATCCATCATAGAAGAGGCAGAGATACCAATTTCTCCACTGACGGTAGCTTCAATAGACCAGAATGCAGCAGAGCTGCAAGACATGTTTTGTTTAAAGTAAGAGGCGCACCGCTCGCTTTTTCTTGACTGGAAACTCTCACTCTCCCTATTGATATTACTGTCTCCACCTAAAACCCAGCTGGATGCAACAAGTCCAGGCGAGTTCTGTGGGGTCAATCTGGGAAATGTAGGAAATCACTAACTGAAGTAGAAGTAGACGAAGCATGTTGAGAGAAAGTGGATACAACGAAAAGGTAAACTACAAAACTGAATCACAAAATAATTCCTTGAATTCATTGAACATCACAGTTCAATCACATATTGATGATATATAACGGTGTTGACATTTTCCTTCCAAGGAGTTTCCTCCCCGCATGGTAACAGTATGGATCCACTCTGCAGGTGACGGAACCAAATCCATTAAAGCTGAAGGGTTTTCCAAAATATACAAGGTAGAGCACAAAGAAATATCTTCCCTAATAATTATTACAATTCGTTTTAGGTGAACTCTGAGCATCTTTTTACATTCCTAAGAATCCTACCCCATTTTGTAATTTTCTGTGACTGATACTTTCAGGTCTGTTGCCCATGTTGACTTAAGGGCTGACCCACTTTATCATGGAGTATCATGGAGCAGTAGGCAGATGCTTCATGGCCAATTCCCAAAATGCTTAGCGCTTGCTTAAGGTTAACCAGGGATGTGGAGGGGGAGCCAAATGTTTGAACCAACAGATGTCTCAATGGGAAATATTTCCAAAACGTATTGTGTGGTATGTGAAACTGCTCAAAACATAATATTCCCTCCTCAAATAGGAAAGAAATGTCCCCTGTAGTTGTAATGTCCTTCGGGAACCAAGAGTTCCCCAGGAATGGTGATTTGTTTATACAGAGTTTGGGATTCAACCAAATCCCTGCAGACTGGTGAAGGTTCAAGCTTCTTTCCTCTTGACCCATTGCATATGCGATATAATGGGTTTGTATATCTGGGGCTAACCTATATGTGATGTAGCACATAGGAGGAAGAGGGCTGCATAGGGAGCGGTCAAACCAGGGGTCACACTCCACTGTGCCATGTGTCTTAGAGTGAATGCACAATGATAAAACAACAAACACACCGCAGGCCATCGTTTCATGTCAATTTGGAATTTGTCCAGTAGAGGGCCAATATTTACTTTGATCAAGTCAGACGGATTTAGATTTCAAGCCTCAGATTTCATCCAATTCACTTCATAAACGGAAATGTATGGATTAACGGAACATAAAAACAATTCAAATAGAGAATGGAGAGAATGCTCAGGATCAGAGACCAACACAAGTATGTTGTCAGCATACAGCATTCGTTTGTGGCATTCGTCGTCAATCTGGATGCCGGGAAATGCAATTTTATCTATATAGCCCTTTATCACAAGCAAGTCTCGGATCCCTGCAGATGGCCATAGCTAATGGTGCTTAGCTCGCCTAGTGCCCCTAACCATGACATGATGCCATGCCCACTCTCCTTTTTAAAAAGATAACCATCTCCCTAATGAAAAATATGTTGCAATAGGAGTACCTGGGTTACCCTTTTTAATAGTGCTGCTATGATCTTGAACAATTAAATGTGTGGTCTAAGTTGATATCACTACAAGTATCTCTCAGTATAGCCGCGGGAAGCTGGTGTGCTGGGGGTGCAGCAGCCCCCTATTGCTGAGGGTTTCTTATTTTTTATTAAATAATAAAATCAATTAAATACAAACGTTAACAATGAATGTGTTCCAACAAAACTGTCTCTTTAATTTTGAGTGTTATAATTATGGACATGACTCTGCAACATTAGGTAAGCTGCCGTCTTTGTGCGTTATGGCTTGGTTAAGACCAAGTTTTTTTTAAAGTTGCCGCCATGCAGTGTGCACATTCTCGAAAATCCCTCTGTAAGCAGTGTTTTCTTTCTTTCTTTCTAGACGGTGTGTATATGAACCAATATTCCAGTAAAAATACAATTGTTTTAATGGGTAGAAATATGCCCCCACCCCCACCCTTCCCGCGGCTA
>OMOT01089719.1:29213-39302 GCA_900312575.1 Acanthochaenus luetkenii | reverse complement strand
ATTCGCTCACTGTTGCTCTTTTATGTTGTAGTAGGCGTTCAAACACAGCCATTAAAATCAAGGCGAGGGAGCAGCAAACAGGCATGTAACACTAAAGTGCACATGACCTGGCGTTGGTCCTGAAATGCACATACAACTTATTGTATGTGTGTGCACACAGTCATTGGCAGATATCAAACACATAAGTGCACATACAACATGCACACATGTATGTACAGTATATGCACACTGCGTGGCCGCATGGGTGCACACACACACACACACCCCTAGAACTTGTGTTTTTTAGTACAGTCCAATTGGGATCATTTCAAGCCAACTCCCTGGTAAAGAAAGCTCTCATTGTCAAAGGAATTTGATTAATATTGTAGTACGTCATCATTATTGCAACACATTGAGCATATAAACCAGCTTTGGGAATAAATATGCTCTCTTCTTCCCTTCCCTCCCTATTGAACTTGTGCTCTTCATATTTCTCTACTTGCTGCTTTGTATTTCTATTCTATATAATAAATACCTGTGGCAAGAATGGATAATGCATTATGTTTTTCATTTGTGAGAAAGTACCATCTTTGCACACTCAGACTTGTATTGTATGTATGCTTCCAAAGTCATACTGAGCTGGTATCAGGTAACACCGTCAACCCATTTACTTGTTGTGGTGACATCACAACCGCCTCTCTACCCCGGGCTGTTTGCAACAGTGATACACTGTATGCATCTTATTACTTCCACCATCAGGCAAGTTGGAGCACATGCAGTTGGCTATAGAAGCGCAATTGTTTGTGTCGCTTGGTTGTTGTTTTTGAAAAGATGCATCGAGTCTGCAATTGAAACATGGGGAATATGGATTAAAGCATTCACAAACACGATGGCGTTGTTTCCATTGCACCCCCCCACCGTATCCAGTTATTAATAAAGCTGTGGTCCAAGCGGAAGTGTAATGGCTGCATCCTACTGGTTGATCCAGACCCACCCAGCATCTGGCAAACACTCGCAGTAGTTTTTCCAGGCACTCCCAAATGCCCAGTGGCTTTTACAAATAACAGCTACTTTGGATTGGTAGTGTGCAGCTACACTAGAGCCCATATCTGTGATGTTATTCAGATCATTGTATTGGTTTGTGTTATGAATGCATTTATGTGTAGAGTACAGTTGGCTCATGTTAATCCCTCTGCATTTTCAGTAGAGGTTTAGCATGCTGATCTTTGGTATGGGGGTCCGTTTTGGACCAACAAAGCCCAATCACATTCTGTGTATCACCCTGTTCTGATTGTGTGCCACAGTCAAATCCGGTGCCCGTCCAAAGTGTGTACTCTGTACTTTTCCTTATATTAGAACAAGCTATAATCTTCTG
The DNA here is from genome assembly GCA_900312575.1 of Acanthochaenus luetkenii. Lineage (NCBI taxonomy): Eukaryota > Metazoa > Chordata > Actinopteri > Beryciformes > Stephanoberycidae > Acanthochaenus > Acanthochaenus luetkenii. The sequence goes on along the minus strand of OMOT01089719.1, from coordinate 37,948 downwards.
TCAGCGGCCACCAGTGAGTCATAATGCCCAACAGTGGAAGAGTCAGTTGTTGAATCCCATCCATCCCTTGTTCGAGTTTATTCAGTAGCTACATAGGGCTGCAGGCTTTCCTAGCTCCCTGACGTCTGTTTGTTTTGTTTGCCTGTTTGCTGCTGCGTACTGAGTGATGTCTATATTACCCTGCTGTGTTGCTACGCTGAGTTACAGTTGCAGCCAAATGAAAACAACACCATCCTTTTCTGTAATTCACGGTTGGTGGGCAGCTGCTGATGCTGGCTTGGTTATGGTCAAGACTTTTAACTACTAACCGGTTTGTCATATTTTGCTGTTGTTTGCTTAGGGTTTACAGCATGAAGTTATAGACCCATCACTGGTGAAACTGACACAATTTACACAATTACAACATTCAAACATTGACACCACTTTTTTAACAGAATCCATCATTCTCAGTCTCAAAGTGGGACTGTTTGCTAGCTGCCTTTTTAAAGGGTTAGATATGGTGTGCAAAGAGTTGTAAGAATAGCCAACCAACTCAACTTTGCTCAACCTTCCTTTGTTCAAGCCACACATTCCACTTCACCCTATGTGAAAACAAAACTTCTCTAGATGTTACGCTTATAGCTCCAGCAATGTTTTACGAATGACATCAGTTGCCATGGAGTATCAAAGACATGCAAACAGCAAACATTCCTAATTAAAAGCATAGATAAAAGTGTGCACCTGCAACAGTACAGCTTTTGTCTATGGCGCAACAGAGAAAAGGCTCCAGGCGAGTTGGAGCTGGTTTGTGCTTGCATGTCGACGCAGAGCTATGGAGACGGATTTCACTCAACTGATTCCGTAACTTGGCTTTAACAAGGTTAAGGGTTGAGTTTTCTGAACAAAGGAAAGGTCACTTTTTCCCCTCACAGTGAGCTTTCACTGGTTTAAAGATGGCACCTGGCCTTCAGCCTCATGCTTGCAGACGTTCGAATTCTCTTAAAATACAGACGTAAGGGTTAAGGCCCCAAAAAGTAAATTACAACAATTCATCACAAAATAATTCCTGGAATTCATTGAACATCACACATTGATGATATATATGACAGGTAGCCATAATATAATAGATAAAAGTATACCCATGAACAAAATATTAGATTTACCTATCTTTATTAGTTCATGTGTATATGGGGTTTTTATGACGCTTAGATAGTTCTAGTTAAGAGCAAGATCAGGATGAGGAGCCTACTTTATCAAACAGCAAATTAAAAACACAGGGGAGTCATATCAGGTCAGGCGTGGTTCATCCCACAGCGCAGCTTTGCACAAAGAATGTAAACATTGTAGAACATCTGATAGCACTTAGACACTCCTCAATCCATTCACTGTTTGCAAGCACAGCATAACTCTGGGAAATGGGGACAATTCCTAATAAAAACCATCCAAGGACGTTCGCACGTACACTCTGACATGGACTAAGTCTCTCCTTTATTCTGCAGTTCTGTTCTTATACCAAGCTGGTCCTAGTACCGGTAGGTTAGACATGTCATTGACAATATATCCTGACTTCAAAGTCTTGGCGCACTCTAAAGGAGACCAAAATATGCATAACAGTAATTCCTGTGAATTGTTGACTTCATGACTCATTAGCAGTCTGCCTGCTCAGTCAGCATTACTGGAAAAGTAATCGAACATTGCCTCCTTGTGGGGAAACACAGTATTGCAAAGTAAAATTATTGCCATACCTGCCAACATTAAGTAACCTTACTCTGCATTCAGCATTGCAACTTATACTCTGACTTGATAGTTAATTGAATGTTTACATCCCTGATTGATGTCCTTTTCGCCCAGCCGGCCCCTCCCACAATGTAACATGCATGCAGTGTTGCTGAACTGACAAAAGTGAATGCTGCAACCTGGATTATGGGACAGTTAATGATATCAAACTGGGAGGCTGCCACATTCATGCACTTGATCCCTTTCAATATAAAAACAAGCTCTTAACATTAGCTGAACCTGTGACTCTGTGTCACATGACTTCACAAGCCACAGTGCAGCATTCCTTAAAGTACACATTTAGCACACGTCTGGTGTTTGAACTTGGTTGTAAGCATGCTGCATGCCATTCTGCTATGAAGGAGTCCCACTGCAGATCATTTGATGCCAGGTTGGGTGTGATTAAGTGCTTCTGTAAATACTTAGAGTCAACTGGATAACTTTGCAGTGACGGAAAACCACCCCTCATGGAAACAGATGGGCCTCCTCTTGTCTCACGCGTGTCCCAGAATGCTTACTGGCACTCTAACTGCGTGGCACATAGGCGTTACTCACGGCTTGCCTCTGCGTAGTGAATGTTGTCCGACCAGTGTCGTATTTTCGCCCTGATTTCCGACTGAAAGCAAACACAGAATGGAAGGTGTCAGTGCACCTAAGAACTTTCTAGGGGTGTCAGTGCACCTAGGAACACTAACGCGCACAACCCCAAACCGCTGCAGGAACTGTGTGGGTTTGGGGTTTTTATTTGTACTTTGCTTATGAGGAACATTCATGACATATAATCTATTTATCTATGTACTTACCTTAATGTAAAAATGAACAACTAAATTGAACAAAATATACATTCCAAGAGGTGTCCATGAACATTCTGTAGCAAATTGTTGGATAGAAAGGTTTGGATATAACAAGACATAATAACATAACATTGAGCTGGGAAACAAAGGCTGATGACATAACAACTCCCCTTCGCTCTCTCTCCCTCTCCCTCTCTCTCCCCCTGTTTCCTGCCTCTCTCTACCAGGAGCTATGACCAGATGAGTGTATCTACGGAGTGCAGTTTTGACACGGTATCGGACTGGGACCCTAGCGCTGAGTCCCGCTCTGTGATCAGCTTCGACATGGCTCAACCGGGCAGCCCCACCTCGCCCTCAAGATTCCCCAAGGTTAGTCTTCTTAACACCCAAAAGTACGTTTTTACCTTTATTATCAGTGTTGGGAAGGTTTCACTCAAAATGTAAGCTGTTATCGATTACTGACTACCTACTCACAATTCCAACTAGTCGTAGTTTCAATATATTATGCAGTTGAACTAACAATTTATTCCAGTTTACGTACTGTACAATGAATAGTGTTGTCATCGTCTGCCCGTTATTTTAAGTTGTGCAACATCAGCATGTAATCTATAATCGTACAATTTAAATGCCTTGTTCCTTTCAAATGTGATTCTCAGTAATGCAACAAGTAATCACCTATTTATATATTTTTTCCAAAAGTGTCTGCAATCTAATTGTGGTTGTTGTTGTTGTTTTATGGTAACTGTAAACGATGCATGGTTTGATTGTTAACCTAAACAGCAATATAAAGGGGACAACATTTTAACTTGAGTCAACTGAAAATGCATCAGAGCCCGTGTGTGCAACACCTTCAAGTCTTGTGGCTCGTATCACGACTCAGTGCCTCACTCTCACTGAGGTCCCATCCACTTGTGACAGCAGGGAACTTTATTTGTCATGTTTAAAGCCCCCTCTCACATTTATATATCGTCACAGTTGGGTGAAAATCTTGTATCCCCAACATGACAACTTTTCAGCAGCTAAGAAAACAGCCTTAAAGCAACCTTGTTTTTAGCTTGACCGCCATGCTTTTTGTTTTGTTTATCCAATGGGGGTTGAAAGGGTTTTTATAAGCCCATGGATGGTAGAATTTTCTCAACCCATAGAGAACCCATAGAGACTTGAACGATTTCAAGCTGCTCTCTGTCTTTTCTGCCTGTAGGGGGCAGTGGTGAATGCTCACCGATACAGACTAATCCAACATATTTCAAGGCTGGAATTCAGTCTTCCCCTTTAAGATAAGTTGGTTTACTCTTTGCTATGCCGTCTGAAAGCTCCAGTGCCCCACAGTATTTTATTATAATTAACATTATTTTGTGTACTAGTGTGTGCTTTTGTGCGTGAGTTTTCGTGCCTGTGATCTTTATTATCGTCTGTGGCTGACAGATAAGGAAGTGGACCATAATGCACAGAGATACGGTAAGGCATCTCCACCTACCTGACAATGTCACCTATGAGAAACTATTAGGGAAATGCTTAGTGGACAGCTTATGCTAGTAGCTTTATGCACACAGGAACGGTAGGTAGTCATCCGAGATTATGACATGTACTGGACATGGGACACGTCATGTATGCTCTTTGTTTGTGTGCTTTCTGTCGTTTCAACACTGGAATTGTGAATGAATCGAAATATCTTGAAGGTATGACAGTTTTGACTATTACCGCAAAAACAACAGTGGAGAGGACCTGTTTTTTACTGTGTTCATTGAGTAGGGTCCTTGCATTTCTGTCTATTTAGAAATGAACTGGAAAACCCAGCCACAAACTGTGTGTCTTTACCTGTTGTTTGCTCAGTGGAATTATGCGACTGTTGGAAAACAAAGGAGCAAAGAACTGTGTTGAAACAGGAGTTTATGGTGGAAGAATTGCCTGTTTGGAAAGCATTCTCTGTAGTGAAACTGAAATACTCGTGTTTTACTGATGTAGCACCTGAGAAATGACCTCTTCCTGTGGAGAAAGATAAATTGGATTGAACAAACTGGTCAAAGTAACAATACTCATTCTTATTTACTTATGCTTACAGTTTTGTATCATGGCTATGCCTTTGGCTCCCTTTATTGTATAAAACCTAAATTATCCATTTATTGTTCTTATCTGACACAGACTGTATCCCTCCTACCTATGGGCGCTGTAGATCATAAAAAGCCTATTGATTTGCTCAGGTTTAGTATGAGGACGGGTGGGGTTTTTGCTGGCAGGCCCCGCCACACCCTATTACTATTTCACTGGATTGTGAATTCATGTGTGTTGTTTGCCATGCGAAAGCTCTTTCACAATATTTGTTCACACTGTAGCTGTGATGCAAATGGAGACATGCCCTCAAGTTATATACTTTTTTCAGTGCAGGGCCCCTTAACACTAGATGCATACAAGTAGATACTGACAACGCTGCCTGTCTGTAAGAGAGGACTGACTATTCATTTTTGTACGTATTCGTGTTGGTGTTGCACATTTTCAACTTTATGAGCAGTTTCGCGATTATCGAGTTTAAGGGTCAGTCTAACGCACAGTAACTTATTTCACCTGATATGTTTTGCGGTCTAAGGATAAATTGGATGTAGCACTCCAAAGGAATTCAACAGGTTAGACACCGGCAAGTCAAAATGGTATGTAGTTTTTATGTTGTGATCTATACTTGTCCTAACATGTGCTCGCTATACTGTGACTACAGACAGCCACATTTTGCAAGGTGTGTAACATGTAGACATGGTGGGTTTTTCTTCTTCTTTGTGTCAGGTGGACGGTTTTCCTATTGGGCTTCCATACTGTCTGTGATGTTGAGTTAAAGTGTCCAATCCCATTCTAAAATATGGTTGAATTTGTCTGGACAAGGTTAAATACTGTAAATAGAGAATGTTTGAGATGACATACAAGCAGAAATACAAGCATTTGGAATTCACTGCTGTTGTTTAACCGTTAATTGTTGTGTTAATTGTACACCATGCCAACATTCAATAATACTATCTTCTGTGTATTTGTTTGCCACCTGGACCAAGTCTTTTTTTGTTGGTCTTCATTATCTTCTGTTCATGTGAATACCTGTGGCAACTGACCCTTGAGTTGGGCATCAGTGAAATCTTATATCTTCCTAGTCAACTTCATTCCGCCGTTCTCCAGCCTGGTCATTTCCCCGCTGTGTTGTTTTTGCACCAGGGAGTCTGCCATCAGCCTGTTCATCTTGGTCCATCTTTGACAGATTTTTAACAGAATTTACTACATCTTTTTTCTATGGAATACGCATGAAAATATTTCATTTAAAGCATGCCTTGGAGGAAACCACATCAGTTTGGAATTTGTTCTCCATTTTACTTGCTTGTCTTTCAGTAAGACTACTGTTGAAGAGCGTAGCTTTCATCACCCGTGTTCTATTTTCTAAAAACAACAGGTGTGCCATCTGCTCTGCCCACCTGAATATGTATCTTTCTGTCTGCCTCTTGTCTGTCTTCTTTCAGAACTCTGAGGAGAAGAGGGGAATGTTAGATCGCATCAGCAATTTCTTCAGTTCCAGGAGAAAGAGGAGTAGGCAGCTGTCAGACGCCTCCAGCGATGGAAGTGCTGCAAGTTCCCCAGCCATGTCCCCACGTTCTCCCCAACCTCCAGAGGAAGATGGGCTGAAGACTCCAACTCCGTCCCGAAAAGACAGTGAGGCAACTGGGCCAGAGGTGATGGAGACAGAACCCCAGAAAGGAGCGGAGCGTGGTAGCAGCGCCAGCCTCAGTGCCACAAGCCTGGTTTCTCTGTTAACAGATGAAGGAGCGCTTCCATTCGCAGACAGTGACAACAGTGGCCGAAGCAGCGTGAGGGAGATGCATATGTGCAGAATGACCCCAACAACAGCCAGTGATGAAAGGAATTCTGGGGATGTGACTCCCACCCCTTCTGACCTTGCAACTTCCACATATCTGAATGCTGATTTGAGCTCAAAACCAGGCTTTACAGAATCCGTGGTGGTGGAGGTAAGCAAGAGGCTGCAGGTCCATCTGGAAGAAACCATCGTGAAGAACGCAGAGGGGGCCAGTGAGGACATTACAGTGGGCCACACCACCCTGCGGTCATTTGAAACCCCCCTATCCAAGACATCTGAGGCCCCAAAGTCACCTAACCTAACCTCTATAAGCTTTGAATCAAAAAAGACCTCTCTGAAGAGCGGAGGGAAGGGGAACAGCACTGCCCCGGTTAAGGTAACCGTAGGCTCCCATTCTCATTCTCCATCCACCTCAGATCCCATTGAGCCTCCGCAAGAAGTTGAAGATTCTCCAGACATGATGAGGAAAAACTCAGGCGACAGAAGAAGGGCTCAGAAATCCACCAGCAGCCCGTCCGGGGAAACCACAACCGCTGCACGGAGTCCTTCACCTGAGAGAGTGGAAGCACCCAGCAGCGCTTCTTCTGTACAACTCCATAAAGCCATATGGGTGGAAACATACCTGGGAGACGAGGAGGGGGAGAGGGAGGGGGAGAATGACAGGGATGTAATGAAAGACAGGGAGGAGGGCTTCAGAGCAGACTCGCCTCCCGTGCTGGCCATACCGGTTACAGTGAATCCTGTGGAGGACTTGGTTACTCAGGGTGCTCCAGACAGCCCCTCTACCCCCTCAGAGATTTTGCCGACCAGTGGCAGGGTGCCAGAATCAGCCATTTCCTTGACACCGACCTCGGGGGTGTTCCAAACAAACTCAACCCAGCCAGAACACCCTGATGTTGGCGCAGACTCAAAGAAGAGTCCCGTTCAGGACAGACACAGTTTGGAAGAAATTCGTGTAACGCGCAAGACTGTGAAACTGCCTTCGAAGCACAAGGTTTTTACCCAGAGTTTTGATGGGAACGAGCAAGCAGAGAGAAATCCAGAGAGAGACAAGTACAGCAGAGATTCGACTTCAAAGACAACAGATGTGACATCGTGAGTATCTATCTTTTTTCATTTTCTGTGGTTATTGTGTAACAGCCCCTTTAAGAGAGAGAGAGAGAGAGACAGAGACAGATGCAACCTGAGCTCTGAGTTCCCATGCTCCCATTGTATCAGAGGAGAACAATACCAGTTGAAACTGCATCGAGTCACTGAAATATTCATATATAGTACATTTAATTATACAGCACCGATGACAAATGTACATTATTATGGTCATCATTACATTAGTACACAATACATCAATTCATACCTTTGTAACTACTGCGATTACTTTTTGTTGCCGACAAATTTCATTTGATATCAAGGTCACCTTTGCTGTGTTTACATATGGTGTCTTTTCACTGCCTGAATCAGTTAGTCATTACAGAGCTTGACGTGCGACTGGTGACTGCTGCTTGCAAACCTTGTTTGACTTTAGGGCTTCATGAACACACTTAGACCCACTTAGACCTGATATTAATAAGGTATGGCACATATACGGATACTGCTCTTGGTATAATAAATGTAAATGGACTGCATTTTATATAGCACTTTTTACAGTCTTTTTCAGACGCCCAAAGCACTTTTACAATTAGCCTCACATTCACCCATGTCTTGAAAGGATATAGAATGGATAGTGGTGGGATCATGGTTTATATTTTCAGAAAATTTTGAAACAAATTGGTGTATGAGTAACTCAGTGAATGTGCACTGTACTATCTATTAAAATGACTAAAATTGGGGGCCATGTTCTTACCTGGAATATGCTAAGAATTTTCTGAAAACTGGGATTGATTTATAGCCCCATAACTACTGCAGGGCAATGCTTTTGCATAGCTGAAGGTTTTGACTGAGCACAGATTTGTAACATTTAATTTCACATAGGTCAAACATGCTGCCTTTGAAATTGAAATGTGATTTTAAGTTCTCAAGTTGACATTTCCTTTTTCACTTAAGACACTTAATAATCACTGTCAGAATATGAAAGTAGATTTACTTCATATCAACTTGCCTGTAGATATTTTTGTTGCAACTGGTGAATGTTATTTTAAACATGTTCCTTATTTAAAGAATGCATTTTATTTTACCATATACATTTGGTTACACAAAATTTTTTGTGGGAATAGTGTTTCCAATAACTGAATGACTTTAATAACATAAAAGCTAATTCATACGTCTGTCTCTCTCTCTGTTCACTCTCTTGTCTCTCTTCTCTCTCTCTCTCTCTCTCTCTCTCTCTCTCTCTCTCTCTCTCTCTC
>OMOT01089719.1:14101-29193 GCA_900312575.1 Acanthochaenus luetkenii | reverse complement strand
TTTTTTTCCCCCCTCAGTCCACCAAGCCTCAAAAACATCAATGCAGTGATCAAGGAAGCCAAACATGAGCCTATCACAACAACAGATGATATTAGAGACTCTGACACAAACACTCATATGCCTTTAGTTCAAATAAATTCACGAAAGACAGGCCGGGAGGCCTCTGACCTCGATGACACCTCTGCAACCTCAGACATGCTTAGACCAAAGTCACAAGCTGTGGGGTCAGGGGTGAGAAACCAAGGGACTAACCAGGCCACACCTTCTAAACGAGGAGCTAAAGCAGTAGCAGAGAGTAGGCTAACCACAGCAAGTGGAGCAAAGAGCCCATCTTCAGCAGTGGGAAGCAAGGCCAAAAATGTCATAGCAAAGGGGAAGGGTTCCATAGAGAGCACTAAAGTGGGAACTTCCAGTGATGTCCCATCACAAAAGGAGCATAGGGATGAGAAAACTATTTCTATGTCAGCCACGTTAAAAGACCAAGTCAGCGGTGCTTCAGGCACAACCAGCTCAAAGTCTAGAATCCCCAAAAAATCGGATACTGACTTGAAATCACCAGTGACAACAGATAAAACCCCTGTGGCTGATGTCAGTTCCAAACTACAGAAACAAGCTAAACCCAAAGAAATGTTATTGAAATATCCAGTTGCTACAACCAAAGTTGGCAGGAAACCTAGTTTTGAGGAAGGTAAAGGAGGGAAAGCTCTGTCAGGGGACATTTCCCCCACAAAAGCACCATCCAAGACAGTAACAAAGCTCACCACAGAAAAGTCATTTGAGGATATTAGCTCTGTGAAACTTGTAAATGGACTGGAAGAAAGCCGTGAGGAAAGGAGTATTAATATAACCCAACCAACTGACAGGGAAAACGCTGATGTCAAAAAACAGGGACAGACACAAATGGAGAGCAATGTGTCCGTGATACCAAAGAGCCGGCTACCCATTTCATCTCCTACAAGAAACAAGAATGATGAAATACCTCTAACAAGTGGAACCGATTGTAAGAAGATTACAGTTGGTGAGACAAAACCAGGTATCAGCAGTATTTCTTCCACGCCAACCAGTCCAGAACAGCAGAGTCCAGAGGAGAGTCTTGCTGGTGAGCTACAAACCCTCAACCCTGAAAGTCCTGAGAAAGGTAGTTATGTGTGAACGGTTGTGTGGTAAAGGAAAAATCTATCAGAAAACAGATAGTATATGTTATTTCTGAGATCCTGTTCAGTCTTGATTACTGATGTTTTTCATGAGTCCCTAGACTCTCGACAATGTCATCATGAAAAAAATCCTTGTGCTCCTCTGTTGACAGTGAATGAAAGAATGACTTTATAGAGACAGTTCACGTTGAGGTTTGGGAGAAGTTTGTTTTCATTTTGTTGTTAATGTTTTGAATAAAGCTCATTTGGGTGTCAAAGCTCAAACATGTTAGTGTTTAATGTCAGTCTCCAATTGATTGTCAATAGAGGAGCTCCAGGTTTATGGCCTCCAGCTTGGAGCAATAGTTGTTCATGTTGTTCATAGTGATTTAATGGCCAAGGATCATAGGAATAACATGTTGTTATTTTGTTATCCAACAGGAAGTAAGCTACCTAAAATCTTGCCCAAGCACCTCTTCAAAAGGACTGTTAGCCATGAGGAGAGTGACGCACCCACCTCCTGTCCCTCTCCACCTCCCACGAAGCGAGAGAAAGCGGTTTCACTAAGGCTTAAAAAACAGAGTGACATCCTATCTACCACCAGTAAACAAAGACCCAGAAGTCCAGTGAGGGATTCAAGTGACCAATCATCTTCTATGAGCAAGCTTCCTACATTGTATCAGAAAAGCCAAGTAAAATCCAGAAAACTTAAAGATTCCCCAACCACATCTACATCTAAACAGAAAGCTCTGCTTGAGGACTCCAACACAGCTATCAAAGCGTCTGAAAAGATTGTGGTAGAAGACACTGAGCCACAAGACCCAATCGAGGTTAAGATCAGTGATGATAAATTATCATCACAGTTTGATTCAAAGTCTGTGCATAGAGATATATTATTGGTCAGTAGCTCCACAGTGGAAGAAAAACAAATTACAAAACTCATAGCTGAACAGCCCAGTAGCTCTGAAATCAAGACGGACAAGCTGGCAGGCATAGAGACAAGTGAATTAGTGAAGAACATAACCAGTCCTACAACTGAGAAAAGATCAAACATCCAAACAATACAAGATGATGATGTCGTTATTACAACAATCGCTCAGGTAAAGGCTACACCAGTAACAGGCCCTATACCTGAGGTACTGCCTAGCAGTGAAGTTGTAAAAGCAATTGGAGCTCAATTACCAGTCAGTGAAGCAAGCAATGCCGAGACTGATAACCAGGGCACAGAGCATGAGGCCAAAATACAAACAAAATCCGAATCTCCACCTGAAAATATACCATACATTGAAAGTGACTTCACCACACAGGAACAACAAACATTACCACCGGAATCTTCTCAAGTAAAAGTAAATGATGAACCCATGTTAGAGATAACCCAGCCAATAAGTAACATAAACCCGGATTCAAGTCAGGAGAAAAGTATTTCTGAGCCAAACCCTATTGTGTTAGCCCAGGACATTATACCTTCTCATGATGATTTAATGGCTATGTCAGCTAGGCCTGTGGTGACTGACAACATTCACTGTGACGTCAAGTCCCACTCTAATCAGAAAAGTATTGTGCCCAGTAATGCTTCCCTGAAAGCAACAGATGAGCTCATATCAAAAGAAGAAGAGATTAGCAAAAGTCATCTGCCTGCTGAATTGTCTTTAAAAGCACAAGATACTGATGGGAACAATTCAACTATAATCACACCCACTGTGGTCTCAGTTGATGCTAACCTGGCCAAGGCAGAACAGCCAACTTTAACTGGACCAGCGGGGGAAAAACATGAATTATCTGAGGCTCAAACCACATATATAGTTCTTGAAAATGATAGATTGTCCCATAATGTAGCCATGGATTCAATGAAAAACAGTGAGGTACAGAGGAAAGGCAAAGAGGAGATTGACAGGAAACCAGCAAAGGCCTTGGATATGCAAACTGAGACTGTGATTCTTCCGAAATCTGATGAGAATGTTGAGAATCAACTGCACAAAGAGCCTCTTTTTCTCAGACAGAATTTGGCAGGAGAATCTAAGAGACTGGAAAAAGGCACAAAACTAAATGTAAAGCTGAATGAAGCAGGAGTAGAAAGCAGTGACTCAAAGACCAGTTGCAAAGAGGAGCTCAGGTCCATAATCATCAAAGATGAGGTAGAGAAAGACATTACAAAACCAGAGAAACCTTTGGATCATTCTGATCCAAAACATCTTCAGCCTGATTCAGAACAGGAACCAAAGACGGGAGGCCCAAAACCTGTGGAAGACAAGCAGAGAGAAGCAGAACAAGCAGAAAAATTAAGTGTACTCCCTGAAAATGCAGTCACTGTGGTCGACACTAAAAAGGAATCTACTATCTTTTTGAAAGATTATGCAGAGAGTGGAGATAAAAAGACAAAGCAAGTGGATCAGCAGATGAAGACATCAACGATGAACACTACATTGGAACCCAAACTAATTTTCACAAAAGGTGAGAAGGTGAAAGACAATGATGCGAAACAAGAGGACAAACACAATGTAGTTTTAAAGGAGAGCCTAATTTCACAGGCGGAGTCAACTCAAGAACCAAAAGCTGTAAACACTAAAGATCAGAATGATGAAGGTACCAAAGAAGAGACTGAAACAAAGGAGTCATCGAGTTTGGTGAATGAGGCCGCAATGGAGAAAACTGACTCTGAAGTTTGCACCAAAAAGGACGTCAAGTCCATAATTATTAAAGAACAAGATGAGAAAGAGGTTACAAAACCAGAGGGGGAAAGAAATCAATCAACAAAATCCAAACATCCAAATTCTAACTCAGAACAAGGACCAGAGACAGTAAGCACAAAAGCTCTGGAGGAGAAGCGAAAAGAAACAAAATTACCAGAAAAATCAAGTGTTGGCACAACTGAAAAAGCAAATGTCACTACAATTGATGTGAAACAGGAACATACGATCATCATCAACGAAGGTGTTAAAGTTGAAAATAAAGAGACAAAGCACGAGGATCAGCAGATGAAGGCATCAAAGAGAGACACCAAACAGGGATCAACACCGATTTTCATAAAAGATGCATTGAGCAAGGAAAAAGGTTCAGAACAAGAGAATAAACCCAATGTTGTGTCAAATAAAAACATATTTCACAAGACAGACTCAAAACAAGAGCCAAAAGTAATTAGCACTGAAGCTCAGAAGAGGGATGAAGATACCATAGAAGAGGTGAAAACAAATGAGTCATCAACAGGAACTATTCTCACACAAAGAGGCTCAAAAGAGGAACCGCAGTCTCTAATTGAAAAGAACATCCTGATCCTCGGTGATGTGCCTTCAAAGACAACACCCAACAGAGGGTTGTCTCTTCCTGTTACAATAAAACCAGTTACTCCACCTCAGACTCTTCTGCTAAAGAGGGAATCTCCATCTAGCTGGTTAGATGTGGAACATGGGCCAAAACATGATCAGAAGAAGGAAAACAAAAGAAGACCAGATGCCACAGTCAGTGAGGATGAAACCCTAGACTCTGATGACTTCGATGATTTCATCAGGAGCATTAAAGATGGTCGCGTTCCTTTCTCACTACCTCCAAAGAAGTACAGTCATATGAAAACCCCATCTCCACCTTTTGTTATGCCCGCCATCAAGGAGGACCATTTTGAGAGAACATTTGACCCAGAAGAATTCCAGTTTGGTTTGAGGAAAAATGACAAAGGTTTTAGGGATCCTTCACCTGCTATGGTGATAAAACAAAAGGCAGCCGACAGGGAAGGAAAAACCTTGGCAAAACGTGCAGGTACAGAAAAAAGCCTCCTTTACAAAGCCATGCAAATTCCACCAAGAGACAGAGTGAAAGCACTTGATGAGGTAGAAGAAAGAGATACAGTCAAAGAGGAGGCAAAAGTTGAAGCAAGAAAGGAAGAGGTACAAAACAATGGGGAAGAGCATGGGAAGCTCACATCACGACTAGGAAGGATGTCCATCCTTTCTAGCCTACGGAGTTCCCCAAGGTCTACTAAGGAAACTACCTCAGCCCCAAATGGTGCGCTTTCATACAACCAACAACAGGACCTCCCTTCCCCTGGGAAGCAGGGAATTGTTCATCCATCTCTGCCTGGCTTAGGGACAGATAAGGCGGGTGTGAAAGGTATGGATCCAGGCCCACTTGTGGGTGTGGGTATAGGTGCAGCTAGTGACTCAACTAGTGACTGCCCCTCCTCTCCTCCTCCTCTTCCCTCGTTCTCAGAGATAAAGCTGCCTGATCACTTAGAAAAATACCTCAAGAAGGACAAAGGTGTATCTGAAGCGTCCCAGGGTTCCACGCAGACTAAGACTAAGCCGAATCCTAAGGGGAGTACTGTTATGGACCAGGGTCTGACTACAGGCATTCCTCATCTTGCTGTGGGCCTGAAGGGCCCTGCTGGACTACCTCCATCCAGCAACTATATCCAGCAAATCTCTGGAAATGGACTTCCTACTTCTAAAACTAAGGTAGGGGTTTGAATATTTTTTAATGACAGGCTGCAGTAATGTATTTTGTTGTGTGCTTTTAGTTTTAGTTTGACTACTAACAACTTGTAGAAATGATAGAGAAATGACTGCCCTAAGCCTTGATTGTAGCCCCTCCCTGCCAGCAAGGGCCTCTCATATTACTTCACCACAGTGCTCACTGCTGACAAAACAATTATTCATTCCACAGCTGAATGGGTTTTGACCTGCAAGGCTTTTGAACATGGAGAGACATTACATAATGATTCACCCTTTTCAAAGTGCTGATATCTCCTTGTTATTTCCATGGTGATTTGTCTACAACTTGCATAGACTGTGCTTTTTGTTTTGTGCTGTTGTTGGAACAAAGCCATGAATCGTTTGCAAGTGAGGACAGGTGAAAGGAGCATGTTGTCAGCCTAGAAATGTGGGCAGAAATCTTTGCCAAAATTAGCTCAAATGCTAGTTTGTCACACGTCAGGTTTAGAATCAAATCAAAATATAGCAGGTCTACGCAAATAATATGTTTGTGTTTAGATAAACATAAGGTAGACACAATAATACCTCCTCCACAGCAAGCAGTGTGTTCATTCAACAAACAAGCTAATGATTCTAAAGGTCTGAAACCTTTCAGGTTAATTTGTAGCGCAGGTTTAAGATAATTTAAATGTTATGTTTCCTCATAGATACCTGAAGTAAGAGGGTTCCACAAAAGGCCCGGAAAGGTACAGTTAAATGCTATTTATACCCAATTGTAGAAATGTGATCACAACAATAAAATGTTGCTGCCACATATTGTACTGACATATCTACTTCCTGGTTCAGATGGTCATACATGAGCATGCTCAGTTTAGAGGGGAGGCCTTCGAGGTATGCCATGACGTAGAGGATGCCACCATGATGAAGCTGTCCCCTGTCATCTCAGTCAGAGTCACCAGAGGATGGTAAGGGTCTGCTTGCTAGTCTAAAGTCATAGTGTTGGTTTTATATGAATGTTTGTATCACAGGCATTTATGTCAGTTTTCAGTGGGGTAAAAACTTGTGAAACACGCTTGTGAAACCAGTCCATTTTACAAAGTGATCTGTTGATTGGATTTTATATTCTTTTGAGTGGTTTTAAAATACACCTACACTCTACTTTAATGTACAGCCATATCTCATACATACAGTATGGGCCGGATCTACTAAAGGTTTGCATGTGTAAAAACGTGTGCAAACTCATAGCACGAGCAAATAAATGTACAAGGTGATCTACTAACAGCACGCACTGAGGACTGCGTCTTTCAAATGTGCAAAATAACTCGCCTTATCCAGTTAGTACTTTTGCCTCAATGAATATGCAAGATGGGGCGTTTACACGCTATTTTGCACAATACTGGGAGGAGGACATTTGATTTGATTAATGCAGCACACTGTGGTCTATCAAACCTGAACGCAATTTAGTTGACGGAGATTGCGTCTTTATTTCATATGTTTCAAGGGAAGGTGCAAACGCCCTGCATGCGTAAATAAAAAACATTAATGAAATCACTTTCAAAATTCGAAACATATTATTAACCAACGAAATACTCAGTCTCAATCATTTCTAATTGTGTGAAGCCCTGCAAAATAATTCTGAAAAACACATTACTGCAGTCACAAAACAATCTATTACAGCATTTATTGTAGCCTATTTGAACCTTCTAATTCAAATTTCATTTTGCGCTTGCGGTTCTGTTGCCTGTCCAAACTCTCCATGGTGCAAACCATTAAACACGCAAAACCCTAATTTAAATACTGCTGTCTCCACCACGTTTGCACTTGTTGTCATTTACGCAATAATTCTTAGTAAATCACCCGCAAAACGCCCATCATCCATATTTGGGATCTTAGTAGATCAGACCCATTATGTTGTATATTGTGATTTTTGCTGTCCTAGGCTGTTTGTTATCATAATTCAAGTTCAATATTGTATGATATAATTCATTCTCTCTCTCTTTTAGCTGGGTCCTATATGAAAAGCCTGGGTTCCAGGGGCGTACCATTGCCATAGAGGAGGGTCCTACACAGCATATAGTGAATATGTGGGTAGAGGAGGGCACCCCCACAACACTGGACCAGATGGGTCAGGCCATTCCAACAGCACCCATGGTGATAGGATCTATTCGATTGGCAGTTAGGGTGAGTCACTTATGATTTGTTTAATCAATATAAGCAATCTTTGAATCCGTCACATTAGTTTGTCATATTGCATCCATATTGTTATTGTTCAGGCCTATAATTGTTTTCTCAATCTATTTCCCACCTAAAATTTCACAAAAGTGGAAAATTCAGTCCATGCAAGATTTGTAGGTCTTGGTTTCGCGTCATTCCTATAAAGAACTAGGAATCCTCATACAACTAATGTTTATTTTGTGTTTGATAGGACTACAGCGTACCCTGTATTGACCTGTTTACTGAGGTGAATGGGTTGGGAAGGCGGTCATCTTACTGTGAAGACACCATCGATATTGGCTCCTTTGGGATCCCACAGAGCACTGGTTCCATCAAGGTCCACTCTGGAGTGTATGTTCAGCAACAAATGTTATTTTATGTCACTAATTTAAATTCAACTGGTAGCTATTGAACTGTTAAAACAGACCCAGTATGTCTAATGTTGAATTACCTTAACTTTTTTTGTTGGGGTGAATACTGGAGTTTGCATTGTGCAAACTAGTATTTTGCATTTGCATTGCACTTTCATTTTCATTGTTTTTGGCAACAATGATGGCTCTAAGTCCACAGTGCCAGAGATGCAAACAGTATGGAAAGCTTATGTGCAGGGTCTGTGTGCAGCATCTATTTTGTCCATTGAGGAATGCAGGCTGCACACTAGAGCTTGTGATGTTGACATAATGTTAACTGCTGCTGATTATTGATTGTTAGTACTAGGGATGGGCCGGAGTACTCGAGTACTCGTTCAGGACCATAGTATTCGAAAATTTTGTAATTTGCATTAAAGAAATGTACAGTATATATTTTATTTTTTTACTGATTAAAGTTTAATTACATGTTTATAATACAAAGAAAACGTGTTTTCTATTTACAATTGTTAAATGAATATGTGAAATTCATTTTAATAGGGCTATTAATAGTTACGATTCAGTTCAGGCATAAAATACAGCTCACCGTGACGTCACGCCACACACAATGGTGGTGACCAAACGGAGTGAGGTGTGGAAATATTTTGAGGAAACTGATGGATGAACCATGCATTGTAAGATATGCAAAGTCAAATTTACGTATCGTAAACCCAAGAAGACGACAAGGCAATCTCGCATTACTTGATTTACTAGCACTGTCCGGCGCTGCTGTGAGCCTGCTAGAGCAGAGCAGATTACCCAGCTAATCGCTAAAATTGTAACCGAAGACGTGCTTCCTCTGAGCTTCGTGGAAGGAAAGGGTTTTCAAAAGTGTAATTAAACAATACTAGTTGCTTTTGATGACAATTGCATTGGGAATTTATGAAATAATGAGACATAAACACATTTACCAGGTTGACGGTAAAATGTGAAGTTTGGCTGCGTATTTGCTGTGTGGCTGACATGAGTTGTTTAGATCGGGCTGTGCTATGATTGGTAATGTCTTGTTTCATATGATATCTTTCCTTTTTTAGGGCTTTCATTTTGCAATGCAAATATTTTGATCATCAGACATTGTTTGGACAAAATACACTTGGGAGTGTTGTTTTGGTTAAGTCTCCGTCTTTTAAAAAATGTTGGGGGGAAAATGGACACCATGGCTTTTTGAATACGGGGGCCGTTACAGAGTACTCGAACAGGGAAATCAGGTCAAATGCACATCCCTAGTTAGTTAGGTTACTTAGGTTTTACGATTGTCTCATGGTGTAAAGAGTGAAAGTAATTAGTAGTGTAATGTGAATAGATAATTAATTGAATGGTCATTACTCTGCATTACTGTCCTAACCATAATTTATAGTATTGAAAGTGAGTGTTGAGGACAACTATCCCCTGCGTGTGTCTCCTTAGCTGGCTGGTGTACAGTGACCCTGGGTTTGACGGTTTCGTAGCAGTGTTGGAGGTGGGGGAGTATCCCTTTCCACAGTCCTGGGGTTTCCCTGATCCCTTCATTGGGTCTCTCAGAGCCCTCCGAATGGTACAGTACATACTATATAATATGTGCCTGACCTTGCAAAATATTAGCAATCAAATTTGGGACACATGTTTGTACTCTAGTGATACATAGTTTTGAATGGCTTGAACTGAATTGTCTTGGTCTAACTAATGTCTGTGTCTTCATAACAGGGATCAATAAAGGTGGAGCATCCCAATGAAGTTAAGGTATGTTTTGAATTACAATAACCTATATTCATTTCTGCTGTTAATACAAAACACACAAGGTTAAATAAGGATGTTCTTACTAATTTCTACAGTCAAATTAAGTTTCAACGCAAATTCCTGTGTGTTACATTTACTAAGACACAGGATTTGATGTATCTAGCCCTTGTAGAAGTCTGGCTTCTGGAGGGGGCCTGTGAGTATGCCTATACAGTCTACATGTGTTTTGTGGATTTGGAGAAGTCATATGACCGGGTTCCCCGGGAGCTTCTGTGGGAGGTGCTGCGAGAGTACGGGATGAGGGGGTCACTACTCGGGGCCATCCAATCTCTATACAAGCGGCCGAAATGGGCTTTCTGAGGAGGGTGGCTGGCATCTCCCTTAGGGACAAGGTGAGAAGCTCAGTCATCCATGAGAGACTCGGAGTTGAGCCGCTGCTCCTTTGCATCGAAAGGAGCCAGTTGAGGTGGTTCGGGCATCTTGTCAGGACGCCACCTGGTCGCCTCCCTAGGGAGGTTTTCCAGGCACGTCCAGCTGGGAAGAGACCACGGGGCAGACCGAGGACTAAGTGGAGGGATTATATATCTCCACGCTGGACTGGGAACACCTTGAGATCCCCCAGTCAGAGCTGGTTAATGTGGCCAGGGAAAGGGGAGTTTGGGGCTATCTCTGCCCCGTTGAAGATGGATGGCTGGATGGAGTGTATCACAGATGTTTTGTTGAATTAGACCCACAATGCCTTCAGAAGCCTCAACTCATTTGACAGGGCCAATATATATTTATCTGTGAGAGAAGCTAAGTCAGTTGGCTGCTGAATGTGTTTTATTCTGCTGCGGGCCTCATTGTTAACAGGCTCTGGACCCGTCTCTCACCTGAGCCTAAGGATATCGTTTTGAAACGATATCACACAATAATCATCCACATAAAGTTTATTGCTGCTTGAGATCCAGTGGTTCCTGCAGATCCCCTCCCACAGTGTAAATATATTGTACCGGGTAAAAGGTGGATAAAGAAGGTGATCATGATTAATTCTCTCCCTGCTCTGCTACCGGGTCAGCTGTGTAAAGATGGCAAAATGTAGGATACAAGTATTAATGATAAGCCTATACCATTAATAAGCCATGAGTTAGTTTCCGTGTGTTTACACAAATTGAGCGTATAGGCCTACATTCAGTGTTAAATATGTGAAACGTCTTAATCTAAATTTTGATTAGCAGTATATGTGGGTGCGCGTGTGCGTGCGTGAATAAACAATGAAATCGATCTCAAATTACATCAGATTGGCCTCTTGTTTTTTTTTGACTTGTCGGGTAGTCGGTTACATAACTTTTGTATAACTTTCGGCAATATTATTAAACACAATTCCCATCCCTATTACGGTACTGTAAACAAACAGACATGTGTGTCACCAGGTCAGATTTCACAGAAATGTGCTGTTTTGCTTTACAGCACAAAGGGAGATTGCTTTGTTGCACAAAACAAGAAGAGGGTGCTGTTCTTCCAGTTAGAAACATTTTCAATGGCTGTCTCTTGTCTCATAGCCTACAGTTAGTAGGTACTAATAGCCCATGTAGTGAACCCCATTGACAGGCAGGTGTGAGATGCGTCAAGTTTCACCATACTTTGCCCTGGGCACTGGGATCTGGGGAATGGATGGCATTCTACCCTTGGAACAAGCATGGGCCAAAGCACACATATACTCAGAGCCACACACACACATATACACACATACTGGGCCCACTTTGCAATTGAGGCTCATCTTCAACTCCTTCCTCTATCATTCAGGCCTTAGTTTTTGAGAAGCCCAATTTTGATGGAGAGTGCATGGAGGTGCAGAGTGATGTGTACAACTTGAGAGAGGGGAAGAGCCAGGAAGAGGAAGAAATGGAGGGAAATGTTGGGAAGAAGAAGACATTGTCTACAGTCGGGTCTCTCAAGATACTCGGTGGTCTGTAAGTATTTCTGATTAAATGGAATCAGGACAATGATCATTGTAGCCATTTTGGCAGGCAAACAACCATTTTTAGGGTTCCTTTTGTTCTTAAAGTCAAATTGATGTTATTTCCTCATCCTGGTGATTATGGTTCAAGAAAATTGTGAAATTGGTTCTAGACTAACATTGTATAGCGATCACCCCTGATTATGAAGTCTGAATTGCTGAAAGTCTGATTTACAGTGGTAATGTTTTTGCTCCTCGTATATCCCTGTGTTTTATCCTTGTAGCTGGGTAGGCTATGAGGAGGGAGACTTTGAGGGCCAGCAGTACATCCTGGAGGAGGGGGAGTACCCTTACTGCAGTGACTGGGGAGGATATGGGGACGGACTCCTGTCACTTCGTCCTGTACGCACAGTAAGTATCATTTGAAATGTTAAAGTCACATTAAGGTGGTAATCCACAGGATCCTCATTTTTTATTTTAGCAATATTTTTGGTGCCAAGAGCTCGTTGCTGTGGTGTTTCTGTACTGCACTTCCCAGAGATCACTTCTGAAGCCTCAACTCCTATGACAGGGCCAAGACATATTTATCTGTGAGAGATATCACACAATAATCATCCACATAATCATCCCTGATCTATCTCTAATCTCACGCTGGAATGTGGCGATGGTAAAAAAAAACCCAGGCTGGACAGGACTTGGATGAGCGGTTAGTTTGACGCTCCAACATTGGTACCAAATCAGGTCATAACTCAAGCAAACTATGTCTTGGCGAGCGGTATCTACTTACAAGCCGCTCTGTGCTTTCAGCAAATAGATCGGCGGTCTCTGAAGATGCGCTCCATTGGAGCGCACGGTGTGCCAAATTATCCAGCAATGAGATATGTTATAATAATTTAGAAACACCTGTCACAGATGTCTTTTATAGATGTTCACACCAATCAGCCAGCTCTACGTGGCTGTTTCTAAGTAGACTTAATTAATTAAATATATATATACATCGTAGATGTCGAAATTGTTTGATGCATGTGGTTTTATTCACTCGCTGCAATGCTTTCCATTTGCAGTTTCCCTAGTCTACCACTGGATGCTGTGCGTACGCACGATCAGACCTGTGCTTAAATTTAAGTACATCTGAAGTACAAGTTGATACATTTCACACTGCGTAGAAGCGATCATACGCCTGGAGTACGCACAAATCTGAGGGCCCTGGTGTTTAGAACAGCAAATGTAAAAGCTTTCATGAACTGGCTATAGGTTCAATCATTGTTGTGTTATATCAGTCAGCAGTAGAGAGTAGCATAATGTACATGTATGTGTTTGAAACAGTGGATTTGACTGTCTTATTATGTTCTCCAGGATTTCCTGTCCCCCCATGTGAAGCTGTTCAGCGAGCTGGACTTTGGGGAGCGGGGGGTCAATGTGAACTTGCTGGGTCCCGTCCCCAACATGGAGGACACAGGCCTCAGTGTCAAGACCCAGTCTGTCAACGTCCTGGGTGGAGTGTAAGTCATACTGGTTCTCTGTTGTAACCAATAACCTACATCATGACCAACAGTAAATGTTACCATGTTTTTAGCAGTTACAGAGTACATAATTGATGAGTTTTACTTATTACTTACTTTACTTATTAGTTGGTGAAGGATTTGGATGCATTTGTTTTCCACGTCTGTGCTGAGAGGACATACCTGTCAAGCTGTAGTATTATAAAGGAAGCAGGGAAACACTGTGTCTCTGTGCTGTGCACGTCTTCATAGTTTTTGTGTTTTTTTTAAGCCTCTGACACACACACACACACACCCCAGAGCACACAAATGTAAAAATCATTGTGACTGATACTTCAAGATAGACACTATCTGGAAAACAACATCCCTCTCTGGAGGGCAAGGATTCTTATCGATGTGATCAAAGTTAATCCTTAATTACTATCAAATATATACATTACAGGCTTTTCGGATGTTTCAGCAAAGAAAGGCGAGGCCTTAATCCATGTATAGAACACAGTCATTATAATTTACTTAAAAGTTTACTTAAAAGTCAGTGGGTCATCCAAAATAATGCCTTCATACTTCAAAACATGGCACGACATTGAATAAGGTTTTGTCTATCAGCCAACTGCACGTTTGACTTACGCAGTGAGTTTGATTAACCTTTATCCCACCTTTACATAATATTCTTTTACTCTTCATCTCGCTCGCCTGCTAAATTGCTTCATTGACTTGAACCTGTTTGGTTAGCAATTGGGTAGAGTTAGAGCCAGTGATTTGGTCCAAGAGGAACCAGCGGTTACACAGAACGATAGGACGTGGATTCTTTAGATTATCTGTATCTTTTGATATTTTATGTAAAACAACACTGGCATTTAAAAATCATATACTTTCTCATAGCACAACAATATCAATATAAACTTGGAAAAAAAGGTTTGGAAATTTGTGTTTGGTTGATTATTTCTCTGTTGTTACAATATCATTGCCATTGTATTTTATGTCATTGGAAAGCCTGTTTATTTACCTTTACAATAATGTCCAACTTGTAAGGATCATGCATTTGTGGGATGAGCAGCACAACTGATTATGTGGGTAGCGCCCAAGTAAAATTTGCCAAAATTCTCTGCCAATGGCAAACAGTGCATTCTCCTGTTGGTAGTGACTATTGTTTTGAGTTGTTTGGTGGATTGATGATTGAACTCTATCAGTAACAAGGAACAAACAAGACATATTGGCAATTTTACACTTTATTCATTTAATACGCCATCAGGAGCCTCAGTAGCGGGTGGAAGATCCATATGCAGCCACAACAGCCTGGCACCTCCTCCTCATGCTGGTCACCAACATGGTCACATGTTGCTGTGGGATGGCATTCCATATCTCAACCAGGAGTCGTTGCAGGTCAGCCAGCATGGTTGTGTTGGTCACTCTTAACACGTACAGCACACCCAAGCTGATCCCACAAGTGTTCAATTGGGTTGAGGTCTGGACTCGTGTCAGGCCATTCCATTCTCTGTACTCCCACATTCTGGAGGTAGTCTGTGGTAACCTGGCTCTGTTGGGGCGAGTGTTGTCATCTTGGAGGATGGAGTTAGGTCCCAGATTGTGGACATATGGGATCACCAGTGGCTGCAGAATCTCATCCCGATATCTCACTGCATTGAGATGGCCTTCAATGATGACAAGCCTAGTTTTGCCAGTGATGGAGATACCGCCCCACACCATGACACTGCCCCCACCAAAAGCTGTTACTCGATCGGTGCAACAATCAGCATAGC
>OMOT01089719.1:0-11029 GCA_900312575.1 Acanthochaenus luetkenii | reverse complement strand
GAATCTCATCCCGATATCTCACTGCATTGAGATGGCCTTCAATGATGACAAGCCTAGTTTTGCCAGTGATGGAGATACCGCCCCACACCATGACACTGCCCCCACCAAAAGCTGTTACTCGATCGGTGCAACAATCAGCATAGCGTTCTCCACATCGTCTCCATACTTTGACCCTGGCATCCAACTTCCGCAGACAGAACCTGGACTCATCACTGAACAAGACATTCCCCCACATGTTCAGGTTCCATTATCGTGGTTGCCGACACCAGCGCAAACGGGCCTGATGGTGAAGGGCAGTCATTGCAGGCTTCCTGGTAGCGTTATGAGCTCGGAGATTGGCTGTGTGCAGTCTGTTCCTAAACATCTGATCAGAGATCTGTATGCCATAACGTCCTGCAAACCTTGCCTGCAAATCTCCAGAAGACAGCCTACAGTCCCTCAGTGCTGTAAGAGTGATGAACCGGTCTTCTTGGGGTGTTGTCTTCCTGGGACGCCCACTTCGCAGTCTGTCTTTGACAACAGCGGTTTCACAGAACTTGGCCTTCAGTTTGGAGGTGGTACCAGGGCTGTCTCCAAATAATGCTGCAACTTGGTTTTGCAGAACACCAGCTTCAACTTGCCCTATCGCACGGGCCTTATTCAGATTAGACAAACGTGGCATGCCGATGCTTAGAGCAGACACCAAATGATCACATTAGTAGGGTGCAGCACACAGCAGGCCCCATGCACAAAACAAGAGTGAATACAAACAGGAGAATACACTGTTTAGCATTGGCAGAGAATTTTGGCAAATTTTACTTGGACACTACCAACATAATCAGCTGTGCTGCTCATCCCACAAATGCATGATCCATACAAGTTGGACATCATTGTAAAGGTAAATAAACTTTCCAACTATATAAAATACAATGCCAATTAGCATTGTAACAGAAATAATCGACCAAACACTAATTTCCTAACTTTTTTCGGAGTTTATGAATTACAATAAATAAATCTATCACTGTAAATTTCCCAGTTTGCATGTCATTATGTGGTTTGTGTGTTCATGGCAGGTGGGTGGCATTTGAGAAGCCCGGATTCAGCGGAGAGCTGTACGTCCTGGAGAAAGGCCTGTATGGAAGCCCAGAGGACTGGGGAGCCCACAACTTCAAGATCTCATCCATACAGCCTGTCTTGCAAGTAAGGAAGTCTCCGCTAGCTAAAGCAATGGAGTTCTGCAGGCTTCAAGATCAGTACGAGTGGTTAATTATAGGGTTCGACCATCATGGGTTTTTCAAGGCCAATACCAATACCGATATTTATGAACTGAAAGTACCAATAAGTGATATTTTGTACCGCTGTTACATTTCTTACACTTTTTCATGCAAACAAATTCTAAGTATTCAGTGTTTGCCCCAGACTTGTATTCTTGTCTGGGTGGAAAAGCCTCACAGCATAATGCGATACTCACAATGATAATACACATTCATGCATACAAAATATTGGATTTGAATCAACTCAGGTTAAAGGATAATTTTATGTGTATGACCCCGGAAAATGGTAGAAAGACCGTTCTATCCAATCAAGTTCTGTGGTCTAACCCTAGATCCAGACTGGTAAAATAGAACCAGACATATTGAGAGATAATATTGAAATAAATAGTGTCTACTGCAGGGATGCTGGTTTGGTCATAAGCCAAAACTATTAAAATGGATCTTCATAACACCTAAACAGCCAGTTCAGGTGTGTAGCCCTGAAGCTTTTGTCCCTAATACCTCTGCCTATCTGTTCTACAGGACACGCCGACAGGATCAAGCAAATTCAAGGTGAGTCTGTACAATCATCACTTAAGCTCACATCTTTCATGCTGAGCCCATTTGTCTTCAACCGTCTGAAATGATGTTGTGCCTGTTCTCCGTGGGTCAGTAAGGCTGTTTTGTGTATTACAGGTGCAGCTGTTTTCTGAGCCAGACTTCCAGGGAAGGCTGCTGGTCCTGGAGGACAGTGTAGCGGCCCTGGATCAGGACTTCATACCAAGGTCCTGCAGGGTACTGGCTGGCAGGTAGGCACAGAAGTATCAAACATGGCCTGGAGATATGTGTGGTATTCTATTCATATAGGAAGTTATTAATGACTGGCATTGTTGGCTGGAAAGAAATGGCTTTATAATTATATAAGTAATAATAAACCTTATTTATTCAGTACAGGCATAAAGACAAGAATAGTCAAATACATAATGGGAAGATAAAAATAGGAAACATGATCAAGAGAAAGTAGGTTGAAAGAAAAATGTATTACATACATTTACATTTAAAAAAAACAGACAACGCTGTTGTCATGTGAAAACCATAACTCCAATTTGGTTGATTTTCATGTTTTAACTTCAATTGAATGGTCACATTCTCCTCTATGAGTTGAGGAAATGATATGGCCCATTGTGCTAATGAAGCCCTCAGAAATCAAGCTAAAAACAAGGTTGTTTTTCTTAGCTCCGGAAAAGTTGACATTTTGGAGATATGATGTTTTCACTCGACAGCGATTAATGACCAATCCAAGATTAAAAGAGGGAAAGAGTAAAAAACAAATGACACAAAAGCAAGTTTAAAAGAAGTGATTTAAAAGATGATACTGAAATATTGGCTAAACTGAAGATAATGTGTGTGCGTGTTTCTGCCCATCTGTGTGTGTGTGTGTGTGTGTGTGCGTGTGTGTGTCAGTTGGGTGGCGTATGAAGGAGGCCAGTTCACAGAGAACATGTATGTGCTGGAGGAGGGAGAATACCCAAACACAGAGGCCATGGGCTTCCTTTCTACACACTCTACCATCCGCTCCATACAGACCGCTGGACATGTGAGTAGTGTGTGCGCGTGTGCACGCACAGAAAAACTGTATACACACAGAAAAACGATATGAAAAATGATACAAGGGCACCTGTGTGATGTTCGCACTGCCTGCCTGTGTAATGATGGTGGTCTAGGAATTTAAGTGTTGCACTCATTGCAAGTCTTTCTGGATAAGAACATCAGCTAAGTAGCAAACTGTAATGTAAATGTTTAATTACTGCATTTCTCACTATACATACAGGCATACATACTCACTCAAACACACACGCTACATTCCTCAATGTGTCCTCTCTCTGTCTCTTCTTCTCCAGGAGTTCTCTCTGCCCTCCATCGTCCTGTTCAGTAAGGTGGGCTGCAGGGGTCGCAGGGTGGTGTTGACAAATGGAGCCGTCAGCTTACCGCAGGCAGGCCTGGATGCACGCATACGCTCCCTAGTGGTGGATGGTGGAATGTATGACATGATTTTACATTTTTCACTATTGTTTCAGGATAATTTAAGTAGCAACTTCCAGTAAAGATTTTTGCTGTATGATCTAATAATAAAATGATGAAAAATGTCTGACTCGAGCACTGTAACATTTCCCTAAACTCTTCGCCACCACTGTGTTGAGAACATGCAAAAGGAATGGTGGGAAAGCATTCAAGTTCTCTATATAGGGCTCAACAGGGACACATGAAATTCCCTTGAATGGTGCTAGCTTAGCTTGCTTAGAATTGGACATGTTCTAATTACGTGCCATAAACCTGCAATGCAGTCCATTTACCATAAACCTGTCAAAGTTTTGTGAGGAACCCACCGAGCGAAAGAATATGTTGACACTGCAAAATCAGGTGGCTTATCTTAAAATATAAAACCTATGAATATAGAATATACATTTGTCTTGTGATTTACCTCCATCTTAACTTTTCATATGCAAACTGATCAAGCTAAACTAACAGAGTGTGATTCATTGTCTTCTCTCCAGGTGGGTGTTGTATGAGTGCTGTAACTACCGTGGTCAACAGATGCTGCTGCAGCCCAGCGAAGTGGGTGATTGGTGCAAGTTCAGCGGCTGGCAGCGAATAGGATCCCTACGGCCATTACTTCAGGTGTGGAAGGAGGGGTTTGGGCCCATATGAAATTTGAACCTAATAATACCCTTAGCAAATACTCAAAAGACACCAATGGGCTGATTCAGAAAAACTGTGTTGTACGTCTCATGACTGGACTCTCTTTATCTTATTTAGTTTTTCATTCTCAATTCTTCTAAATTAACCATATGGTTTTGCATATTTCCCCCCAACAGAGGCAGATGTACATCCGTCTGCGGAGCAGGGAGACGGGCTGTGTGATGTCCCTGACCGGGACCCTGGAGGACATCAAGCTGATGAGGGTTCAGGCCCTGGAGGAGACTGGGGGGGTGGAGCAGGTCTGGCTTTATCGGGATGGGCAGCTGACCTGCAAGGTACCCTAGTATTCCAACTGCACTCCAAACTAAACCACTGGTCAGGGTTACCTTAAAGGACAGCCACTTTAAGATCACTTTATCTCCTCATTGGCACTGGTAATCTGTGGGTTGTGGGTCATTGTTTACCAGAAAACAAGGATGTGATCATAGCAACGTTAAAAACAGGAAATAATAGGGAAGTAACAGGAAAACGAATCCCCATTAGAAAATGGATAGGAGCAGTGTGTAAACAGCATGAAATCTTGGACAACAAAAGATGGTTCTGTGGAAGGTTCTTTGTTAATGTTCAGTCATAGCCGATTTTAACTACAGTACAGTGTTGGAATTTGTGATGTGAAAGAAATTACTTCGTCCTCATGTAGCATCTTCAATTGTTTATGCACCCTCGTCTTATTTAGAAGCACTCTTTGTTAATTCCATCAGTCACTCCAGTGTTCATTCATTCACAACCGGTTAGAATGTATTTCTTTGCACATAAAAATTATAAAACACAGAGGGGCTCAAAACCTCTCACCTCAAAACAAATTAAAAAGTCAAGACGACAAGCACCACTGACTTTCTTAAATGCGGTTGAACTGAATTTAAGCAGTAAAGAAAAAAATGATACTTGCTAAAGCATCACCATCTTCATCCAACATCTCCAGCTGGTAGACGACTGTTGCCTTGAGACCACGGGCAGTTTGTTGATGGCAGGCAGCAGGCTTTGCGTTTCCCCGGAGCGAGGCAAGGACAACCAGCTGTGGAACGTCACCCCAGACGGCCTAGTGCACTGCCACCTCAAGCCTGACCTGGTCCTGGAGGTCAAAGGTCAGATATATTTGGCTCATCTTCCTGAAGTTATTTGTTGTTTTATTTGATTCGCTGATAACGTGGCACCTCAGAGAATAGAGTTCTATCGCCTTGACTGCTTTTCAGTTGTAATCCAATG
Source organism: Acanthochaenus luetkenii (assembly GCA_900312575.1). NCBI lineage: Eukaryota > Metazoa > Chordata > Actinopteri > Beryciformes > Stephanoberycidae > Acanthochaenus > Acanthochaenus luetkenii. The sequence goes on along the minus strand of OMOT01089719.1, from coordinate 5,831 downwards.
GCTCCATCTCCTGGTCGCTTGTTGTATAGCGCTGGAGAATGTCTGGATTCACTGGTTGACAAATTAGGGTGCACTCACACTGTTCTGTTTTTTGGGTGGAAAAAGTGCTACCTTAACCGCGTTTTGTGCTAATAATTTGCACTTTGTTTCCATAACAGCCATCTGCCTCATGTCCAACTCTCAAACACTTAGCAGAAACTCCCATAATGCAGTCAATGTGCTCCCATATGCTATGATAAGAGTAACAACTACCACTACATTTTCTAACGGTACTCAGCTGCCTCTTCTTGTCATAAAAAAAGCGGTCCACGTCATGCAGTCCCCTCTAAAAGTTTACATTTCATGTGAAAATTGCGGAATAGTGTTAACATGTCCTTAGTGAACCAGTTTATTCAACCTTGAAGGTCTTGTGTGCAATAAAGAAAGAAAAAAACTCACCCGTGTTTTATATTTGTTTCCCAGGTGGTCAACAGTATGACAAGCACCAGGTGATCCTCAACACATTTGATGAGAGAAAACTGAATCAAACGTGGTCATTGGAGATTCTGTAATGGGCCTCAACTCTCCAGAGAAGCTCTGACATGGACCTCAGCTCTACCAGGGGACTGAGCTCCATGATGCAGCTCTTCCCGGGGACTGAGCTCTGTGATGCAGCTCTGCTAGGGGACTGAGCTCTGTGATGCAGCTCCATTGCAGAACCCACACCGCAGAGTTTTCATGCTAACATAGCTCCATAATGTGGTATTTTGCTTCATTTCTTGTTGAGGGGAAGCATTGCCTGTGCATCAACAGAGGAACTATTAACCACACAAATCCGGGCATGGCAGACCTTTCAAATAGTATTGTCTCTTTTCTAGAATGAATGAGTGATGTAAAAATGTTAGGACAGTTCTTTTGTTTACATTTAGCCCCTTGACTACTAACACAGAATACCAAAGAATCCATGTACCCCTCCCCATGTTTTCACTGCACTTACTGTGAACTCAGCCCTGTATTGATGCTGCATCCATCTCTCCTCCTTTATGGTACTTTTGTGCTACATGGTTTCATGTTTTTCTGATCATACTTCATAAATTATGTTGAAAAAAGTAAATATATTCTGTACATTGATGGCAGCAATATGAAGTCCCACGTACCTAGACACTCCAAAGATGGTTTTAGACAAATATGTTTTCCTTTTGTAATTACTGTAGATACAAAAGGATCTATTGTAAGGTTTTGCTATCTTTCTAGGATGTAGGTCTTTACATAAACTGTAGTTTACAGCAGTAGGTTGCACATAAGCATCAGGTGTATTGATTTAAGATTAGATCCATTTCAACACAGCACTGCAATAATGATGCTTACCACTGTGTTTTAGATTCACTGTAAATATGTGAAAGTTTCAAGAGAAAGCTGTTACATATGAAAATAATAAAGATGTGATTCTATTTCTTGAATCTTTTTTGGAGAGGCTTATCATTGAAGGCCACAAAGTAAAGGGCTGATATTCTATTTGCTTTCTTTACATCTTAATTTACTGTAGATGTAAAACTCATACAGACAATTTGCCAAAAACCCCAGTCTAGTTGGAATTAGTTGGTGTCAGGATTATGCGTTGGTGCAGGTTTTTAATGTTAATGTCATGCATTAGCTATTAAAATAAAGGCTTTCTAACGGTTTAAGTTCATGTGTCCCAGAGTTTCACCTACCATTAAAGAGGTGGAATGGATTACTCTGCGTTAAAGAGCTGCTAACCCTCCATTTAAAAAAAATTTGTATAGGTTTCAATGCAGAGTTTTAGTGTCCCATGACGTTCAAAATGCTGTTTCAGAGGCTTTTCCACCCTGACAACAATAATATTCTGTGGGGAAACACTGAGACTGAATTTTTAGGCATCAAATTTGAAGATATTATCAGCACAAAATACAGACTGTTGGCAGCTTCAATACAAAAATATCAGTGTCTGTATCGTCTTTCAGAAGCACACATCGATCGAAGCCTAGTGTATATAGAGAAATCATCCACACAGACAGCTGACACAAAGATCACCAAACATCTGCAAACGAGGACGGAATCTAAACCCGCTCATTCTAGTCAGCAATATGACACCTTACTAGAGCCAGCAGCCACATTCACTGCACTGCCATCATATCCATCATCAGCTGCACACAAATACACTGTAAGAAAGGGTGAACCAGTGACTGTGAGGGGCTGCGTAGGCTATAACGATAGAGAATGATAGTGTGTGTGTTTTGTCTTAAGTCTTTATTAGACCAAACAAAACTATGGTAGACAAAGGCAAACCAAAGAGAAAGTCTAAGTAACTTGTGAAATGTGGAACAAATTATTTCCCCTGTGGCTCAATTTAACGTAAATTAAGAGGGTAAATACCTATATTTTTTATAAATTACCACACATTTCCAGTATTTCTTTTTCTTGGTGATAGAATGAAATACTTTGTGTACATCTAACCCAAAATATACTGTATGAATTTTGAAATATTTTAGTAGTGTAACAAAATTTGCTAAACGTCTTTTGTACCTACCTTTTGTAGTAGTCAGTAGCTACCACTACTGCATTATTATTATGAATGCATCCTTGTGTGGAATCTGATCAAAATATTGCATCAGAATCAATTCAGGTGAAGGTATTATTGCTCAATTATACACTGCATCTGTCATCAAACGTCATCATATCATAGGATGGATGACTGATTGTCCGATATTCTATTTTTAATACTATTTATAATACTATTTAATTCTATCAGTCTAATCCTGATATATTGATACTGAATGCATACAGAAATATAAAATGTGGAGTGACAGGTACGGTAAAGGGTAAAGGCTGTGAACACGGAAGATGGAAAATCATCACGTTACATGGTGTCATGTTTTCTGGTATCAGAACTGGCAAGCACAGCAGAAAGCCAAATACTGGGAATATGGAAGAGCTTTGTTCTGGTGTGCAATGTTCACAGGCTGCTGGGAAGAAAACATGTCAGCAGAATAATGACATATCAGAGGCTCAGTTATTGATGGTTTACTTTTCATTTGACTATCATTATATAGAAAGAGAAAGGTGTGATGAGCTTCCCCTGAACACAAACCTGACTTCCTATGTGTGTCTAAGAATATTGTATAACTGAACAAAATGACTGAAAATGAATCGGTTTCAGTCTATTATTAATGACAACTCTTTAGTTCAAAATATACATTCCAAAAGTTGACAATATTGATACTTTAAAGAATTACTGGGACCTGCCAAAAATGATCTTCATACATTCATGTTCTTAATTACTTGTACTATGACACCCGTGTATTACACCATATATGTGTCACATTCAGTCAGAGTGGTGAAGTCTGTGATAAGTTGAACTGTAGTCAAAAGACGAGTATAGATTTCATTCCAATTGCATCCATTTAATTGCTGTGGTCCAGGATGATGTTTACAAATGTACACCTCCATCTACACCACCAAAAAGAAAACCAAAGACACTTGAAATACAAATATAAAACAAGCTAATCAGACTATTTATTTCCAAACTGCAAACCCAAATTGAATTTGATTTCTTGCTGCCAGTCACTCATGATGAAATGTTGGGTGTGCTAATACAATGAAATACAAAACTTTTTCAAGTCTTCTTTGCATGGTTCCACGTACAGAAGATAAAGGAGTGAAAGGTACAGTCAGGAATGTCATAGTCTATGTTGAATCCTTACACTTTGGTGCAAGTGATGTATTTGGGAAAAACCACTTATAACAGCGGATTTTGTATTGTTCCAATTTTACGTTTGTTTTACAGTTTAAACAAAGGACCATATGACCATCTCTGTAAGAACTCATATACTGTATGTTATGTGCATGTTGTCTAGGACAGTTCATTCAGTATTTGTGAAGAGAACTCTGTCCCAAAGTCTGACGCAAGACAACTAGGACCCAAACTTGTTTTCATCAGGTGTAAAGTCTGGAAATGTTGCCTAGACAGTGGTATTTTTGATTGCTTTTTTGATTCAAAGACATTGTTTAGTCAAGACTTGTAGATTCTGAACATACAAGGCCTTCAAGTGGCTCAAGAGTGGAGATTATCAGATACGCATTTTAAATGTGTATTCATAGGATTGTCAATGTTAGACCAAAATATGTAATTATTTTTCTTGCGTTAGTGATATCCACAATTATCGGGATCCTGTAATCTTCAATGAGCCTTGTTTTTCAGAATCAACGCATCAATTGGTTCAGTGGTTAGCACTGTTGCCTCACAGCAAGAAGGTTGTGGGTTCGAATCTCCACCCCGGTCCCTTCTGTGTGCATGCTCTCCCCGTGTTCGCGTGAGTTTCCTCCGGGTGCTCCGGTTTCCTCCCACGGTCCAAAGACATGCAGGTGAACTGAAGACTCTAAATTGCCCATAGATGTGTTTGTGTGCAGTATATGATGTGTATGATGTACTGTAGTTTATTATGTATATGTAGTATGCATATGATGACGTAGTATGTATATATGATGCAATGTAAAGCCCTTTGAGACATGCTTGCATAAAGGGCTATATAAATAAACATGATTGGGTAAACCATAACGGTTGGCACCTCAGCAGTTCTGTCTAATTTGCAGCTGCATAAAAAAAAGAAAAAAGTATATCTCCGTAGGCTGCATTGCTTGATCGTAATGTTGAGAAAGTGCTGAAGCTACAAAGCCAACACAAGTGGCAAACAATAATAGCAGTAATCAAGTTGATTTCCTCAGCTGGTGATACCAGGAAATACCCTCAGATCTCAGATCTCACATTCAATTTCATAATTTATTTGAGAAAAACAAAATACATTTCCAAACTTTGTTTAAAGAGATATATGTAGCCAGTTATAACACATTCTACACACCAGCATATATAGTCTCATAGGATGTCCGTGATTTTTATGAGGTGCGTCAGTGTTATGAGTCATCTCCCTCTCCTCGGCTGATCTGGACTACTGTCTTTCCTCGGGCGTGACCCTTCTCCACCTTCTGGAAGGCTTGGGGAACCTGGGAGAAAGTGAACTGCTCCTCCACCACTGCCCGGATCTGGGGGGTCAGATACAGAAAGGATGAGCAGAGGTCACATGGTTTGTGAGACAGAAAGCTTTGGTTTACCCAACTGTCACAAATTCAGCGAGGGAAGTAGGGTTGCAAATTCTAGGGAATTTACTTGATCGATAGTCGCCAAAGTTAATGAACGACTAATCGATCAATCGCTAACGATACACCAAAAAAATCTTATGAATATTGCTTATTAGAAAATATAAACAAATCACAATTCTTTTTTTTTTTCTCAAACAAAGCTTTATTGAAACATTAGATAAATGATAAACTGTTTCATGGCATAACACAAACATAATTATGAACGCTGTTTTGTTTACGTATGATATTTTAATAAGGCTCTGGAAATTTCGCTCGCTCTTCCGAGGCGAATCAGTGACTAACACGATCGTCTATGACATATAACGTTACAAAAAAATAAGATGAGCCTTAATTAGAAACTTACATTTGCTAAGTTTAATTTTTATTTAACAATACAAGCATATTTACATGATCAGAGTCGTGTGCAGTCGGTTTACAGTGAGTCCAGCTGCTGAAAATACACGTTCCGGTGCGGCCTATATGTCCCGGGTAGCAGAATTAGCTTCGCGCTAACTTTACCAGCCTCTAGAATATTCCTCCGTTGATTTTCCTCCAATCTGTGGGACTGATATTTAGCGGTGGTGTAATGTCCTTCAGAAAGTTGTCCACTTCTGTTTCCATGTCGGGTTTAGTAAGTTAACTGTTAGTGTTCGCCCAGTAGCATTAGCATTAGCATCGTGTCTCTTGGCTGCAGCCCT
>OMOT01089718.1:0-12105 GCA_900312575.1 Acanthochaenus luetkenii | reverse complement strand
ACTTCCTCTTACTCTCTCTTTCTCTCTCTCTCTCTCACACACACACACACACACACACACACACACACACACACACACACACACACACACACACACACACACACACACACACACACACACACACACACACACACACACACACAGCAGTACAATGAGAAATCCCATAGCTTTTTATGAGGTTGTTTTCAGGCTGCTTTGTTTGTTTGTTTTTACAATGGAGAGTGACAGGAGAGAGGAAGAGAGAGTGAAAGAGGCAGGAGATGGCGTGCCACACATGTCATGGGTTGGATTTGAACACACGGCACACTGTTAGGCTTGTTACTCCAAAAAAGTAACACTTTACTCATTACCCATGTCAAAAGTAATGTCATTACTAGGGTACAACCGATATGTGTTTTTGGCCAATACAGACACCAACATTTTTGTATTGAAGCAGATATTTTGTGCCAATATTCAATATCTTTACATTTGGCCATTTTTATGCCCCAAAAAGTCCAAGGATTCAGTTTATCATATGCATTAAATATGATACAATTCTGGGAGAAACAGATAAATGAAATTAGAGTTAGAAGCTCTTTAAGGCAGGATGACCCACCCAACCTATTCAACTGCCCTTAAAGGTACACTATGTAAGATGTATGTAAAAGAGGCACCCCCTGCAGGTGCAAAGATGAATGACTAATCTAAATCAAAAGAGGGACAAAACCTGTTTGACCTTGCTCAATCAAAAGCAATTTGTGAGGCGTACTGTTTTTTTTTCACCCTTACAACTGGCTGCTCCTCCACTATATTTTGCACTGCGCACCTGTCCTTGAGCCTGAACGGGTAATAGGGGGTGGGAGGGGCTCCAGCTATAGGGGAGAAGCCCCCCCCAAAATGAATGAATAGATTAGAAGTTAATCCTTCCACAATGTCTTAAGACCTACAAGGAAGATTGTATGTTAGAGTGAAAATCGTACATAGGATACATTTAAATTAAGAATTTGTTTAAAAAAAAGAAAAGTATTTAAGAATGAAACAATGAAATAAAAAACATTTCATTGCAGGTTTTTATTTGCAGGGATGAACCTCCATCATATCGGCGGTGGACGACACAGATTGGCCGTCCGATATACAATATTTAATGAAATGTCAATTATCGGCCCAATATAACACCAAACTAATATATCGGTCTCACCCTAGTTATTGCTTATTACGCACTGAAAGAAAAACGCCTCCGAAATTCTGCATTGCATCTTCTCTTGTATCAAAAACAAATCAGAATAATCAGTTACCTCCCTTGTGTGCTTCTGTGTGAATGATCAGAGTAGCAAAATAGCGCAGTGCAGCAGGCAGGTAAACAGGCAGGCAAAGCAAAGCCAGTCATTTTTCTCTGTAGCCGAGAACTGTCATTGGTTGCTTTCTGCTAGTTCTTTTAAGTCCAACTTGGAAGTCTTTGCAACAGGTTTGACGATTCTGTCTCTGCTGGTACCTCAGTAGATTTGGTATTGTGTCATTTGCAGAGGAAATATTAGTTTGACCTTGATTCTTGTCATAATTTCCCTTGACAAAATCAAAGTAGTGGGGAATACTTGTGATTACAAAAGTAGCAACTTATATTTTGACTGGTATTTGTAATCGTATTGTAAAACTGAAAAAGTAATTACTTACACTTCTTGTTACTGGGAAAACGAATATTATGGAACAACGTGTTGCTACCAAACAAACCAGGTTGCGAGCTGGATACGAACCAACAATGTCATGAGTACATGGTGTACACCTTAGTCCACCGAACCACCAGGAGGAACCAGCTGGCTGCTTGATAAATGGCTTGAAAGTCTCTCTCCCCCCTCTGGATGTCAGACACAAAACCAGCCTGCTATAAAGGAAAGGGGAACAACAACAGGACAGAGAGAAATGCCTCAGTGTGTGTTGGTATGAAAAACATACACACACACACTGACATAAACATAAATGCAGGCATGCAAACCCATAGGCATAAATATTGTAAAAACATGTGCACAAATGTATAGACAAACATTATGCATACAACGAAACAGCACATTTGCATTGAGGCACACACATACACACACAGGGCGATGCGGCGGTAAGCTATTTATATACTGTAAACAAACCAATCCAGCTCAGACAGAGTGAAAGGCGATGTATAAAGGATGGGGCTGGGGAGACAGAATACAATGAACACTAACAACAGAACAGAGAGAGGCTGTGAAATATAATTAACTGTAATTTGAAAAACAGACTAAAAATGTATTCCAGAGCTGCATAGCTTTCTCATCTTCTCAACAACTTTCACCAGTCGATAGGATTTGGGTTTAGGTTTAGGGATAAAATAATAATCTGCATGTTTTTTTTTCTTTTGTCTCCATCTTTGTGTTTCTGCACTGCACTTCTCAGAGATCACCTGTCAATCAAATCTTTTTCCTTGGAAATGAAGTTTGAGTTTTTGTAGCTGGCGCTCTTTTCTTTGTCTGTTCAGCCAAGGTGGATATCGCTGCTCATGCTAACTACCCGGTTCTTCTTCTATTGATTCCGAACAAACCGCTGTTGCTGCTGCTGCTGGAACCGTAAAACGCATCACTTCCAGTGCACCAGAGGACTTTTCCCAGGAAAGACCTAAGTAAATTTAAAAGCTTTCTTTCATGAACTGGCTATAGGTTGAATCACTATTGTGATAGTTAGCTAGCTAAACGAACAACAACAAAATGGATGATCACTTAAGCATTACATTAGGGTTAGCCCTTCGGGAACGTGTGTAGTCAATAGAAGGTCCTCATAAGGATAGCAATGTGTGTGTGTGTGTGTGTGTGTGTATATGAAGAGCGTGGGTGAAAGTTTCCACCACACACAAACTCGCAGGTAGCACACAGGTAAGGCGGCTGTGCTGTGCAGGTCTGTCAGAAGTGGAGCTGTCAATCACCAATTCCTGTCTTCTTCCCTCCCCTCATCTATCTAGTCCTCCATCTGCGACCTCACACACACACCCTCACACTATCTTCTTCTCCATTACTCCCCAACCTTACCTTCTTTTCATTCTCAACCTTGACTGACTCATTCGGAGACCACAAGTTCTTTTATCTTTTTTTGGTATTCATGTTTTTCTGAGTATGCTTTTCTCAAATGCCTCTCTTTCACTGGCAGCCTTTAGTATTCACTACCGCTCTTGCCCATTTAACTTTTCCTCTCTCACTCTATTCATTTCCATTTCAGCACCCTCTCTCTCTGTCTCTCACTGTGTCTCTCTATCTCTCTATCTCTCTGTCTCTCTCTCGGCGAGGATGGTCTAGATGGGGTCTGGCTGGTAGATGAGTCACTACAGCTCTTGGCACTCCACAGATGATTTAACAGACCACAGGGATGCAGGGATGGGAAGGATGGAGGGAGGGCGGTATGGAGGGGATGATGGAGGGGTGTGTAAAACATGGAGGGAAGGGAGAATGGGAGATACAGGCAGAAAGGGAAAGAGAATGGGGTGAAAGGGAGAGGATAGAGGGAGAGAGGCAGCCAACCTGCTGGCATCACACTCTTTCAAATGGAAGAAAATCAAGTATGCCGACTCTACAAAGAAAAGTGCTCCTACCGAATATTTAATTCATCAAAGCACCCGACGTTTTGATACGTTAAGTATTTCTTGGTGGAATGTTCTAAACAGAGATCAGACTATATTTTCCTCCATTTGGAATCATCCTCTACGCAGCACCTGTGGCAAGGTCTCCTCTGCCTTTTAAAGTCCAACCTTCAGCAGAGTGTAACGCATCAAACATCTGCTACTAACATATCTTTAACACTGGCAGGGTTGAAAAGTAACACAAAGAGGCGGTGGAAATGACAGACTACTTTTTGACTGACATTTCTACTGGGTTCAGATCAGAGAGGAATGAGGAGGGAAGTGAAGAAAAGAGAGTAAGGCCAGCCTGTCTAGCCAGACACATCAGACATCATGCAGAAAAACCAATTGGAGAGGGAGGGAGCGGAGGAAGGTTTGATGGAGAGAGGGAAGGAGGGAGACAGGGTTTGATGGAGGAAGGGAGGGAAGGAGAATGGGGGAGAGGGTTTCGTGTTGGGAGTGAAGGAGGAAAGGAGAGTTTGATGGAGGGATACAGGGGAGGAGAGAAGAGGTTGCTGAGAGAAGCAGCCAGGAGGGAATTCACTGCAATCATTACACTTGATGGACTCAGTGAAGCTGCACTTCATACACACTGTCTGGCTCGTGTTTGTGTGTATGTGTGTGTGTGTAAATGTGAGGACTCCCACCACGCGCACACACACGCGCGCTGTCTGGTTGTCTATTTGTGTCTGAGTTTTCTTTAGCGAGTTATCATTTATGAACGAGGGGAAGAGACACAAAGAGGTGAGGGGGAGGGAGGGTTGAGGGTAAATGGAGAAGGTATACTGAGTTTCTCTCTCTTTCTCTCTCCGTCGTTTTCTGTTAGCAGCCTGTTAGTACAGGGACTCCTTTCCATATTTATCCCAGTTATTTCCTCCTTTTCTTCTCCTCCCCCCATTTTCCACCCAGACAAATCACATCTTACATTACACTGTGCTGCTGTCACTGCCTGTCTGTCAGTCATTCTATCTATCTGTCTATCTCTCTGGTGATCTTGTAACCTGCCTGTATGTCAGCAAATGAGTCTGCCTATATGCCGGTTTGTCTGTCTAGCTGTAACTAAACAATATTTACACTAGTATGCAAGCCAAAATACAAAACCCAATATGTCAGTTACACAACCAAATAACCAACGCCCAGCGACCCAGCCAGCCAGTCAGCCAGTCAGCCAGTGTATCCCAGAGTAGCAGTCGACCAGCGGTGTTAGGGTGATATAAAACCCTGCAGCGGGGTTTTGTTTATGCCTGGCTGACTCTTCCTATAACCTAACCAGGCTTTATCAGCCCCACACAGGATGCACTGAACTGGATACAGCATCTGGTAGAGGGAGAGGGAGAGGGAGAGGGAGAGACAGAGACAGAGACAGAGACAGAGACAGAGACAGAGACAGAGAGAGAGAGAGGAGAGGGAGGGAGGGAGGACAGAGGGTGTAATAAAGCAACTGGGGAGCTCTTTCACACTGCGTCACTCAGGGTTTTGCCCCACCAATGACCCCGTCTTGAGTGTATGTGTGTGTGTGTGTGTGTCTGTGTGTGTGTGTGTGCAGTACAGCTTTCGACAGGTGTCCAATATTGAATCCGGCTACCTGACACATTGTTGCCTGCCAGACCCAAAGCCATCCAAACCCCCTGAACACACAGAGACAGACACACACACACACACAAACAATGTGTCTTTAGATCAGAGCCGGAACGGATTTATGCCTGGGTAGGCTGGGTGAAAAATGGCTTTGGCTCGCAGGGATGAACGTATGTATGCGAGTGTGTTGGAAGTGTGTGTGAGTGATGCCTATGTAAACTGAAAGTCACTTTTACTATTTTGGGGGTTTGCTCTTAATTGCCTATTGATCAGCAAAGACAGCAAAACAGAGTCTTGAGCTAAACCTACAAACACAAGACCAAAGTTTCGCCCTTCCTCATCATTTCAGTTAACCTGAGCGTTGAATAAAACATTTGTAAACCTTTGCCTAACATCAAGAAAATGTGTCATGACTATCTGAGGGGCTTCACCTCTCTCTTTCTCTCTTTACCTCTCTCACTCTGCCTTTTTCTGCCTTTCCATGTCCATAATCCAAATGTCCCTGGTAGGTAGGAGAACTGCCAACTCTCCCCATCAACACCAAAACCCCACCCAAACAAAAACATGCGGTTAGTGTGGCAAGATGATCCGTTCCACCCGTTCTCTCTGGGTGCACTCGTTTAAGGTTTCGGGTGGTGATAATGTAAGCGTACATTTCCTTATCTCTTGAGTTGTTCAGATTTGTTTCCCAAAAGAGCTCAAAAGAAAGTTCTTAGAATGGGCAAAGTTACAGGCCATCTAAACTAGATTAACTATGGTAGGATAAATTAAACTACATTCAACAACAGCGATGTTCCTAATCTCACTCCATCTCTCACATTAAGGGGCAGGATTGTTGTTCCACTGCCACCAGTTATTTATGCACTTGATAACAGCAGTACACTCCGCCCTTGATGACATCCGCTTGTCACGTGACTTTCTCTCTTTATTTTTCTCTCTTTTCTGTGTTTTCATCTCAGAGCTGAAAACTTCAAACAAGTCTTTTCAAAGGGGCCTCCTGTGTCTCACTTAGTTTTGAGTTCACTCCACTGAAGACCAGCTAGTGTGTGTGTGTGTGTGTGTGTGTGTTCGTCACCTCCAGAACACTAGTGGAGCGTAACAAAGTGCTGGGTCCATCTGACCTTTTTGGAGTTTGTGATGTGGTGTTTGTGAAATCACGTGTTGACGCAAAGCAGCGACACCTCTGAAATTCATGCATCACTGATTTTGGTCACATCGCCCATTTTTCTCTGAACTATGGTAAATGGCCAAAAAGGATGAATGTCTGTGTTTAATAGCCTTAGGCTTGTGTCTACTGTTTTGATCTTCTGAGAACTGTATCAGGTTGTGTTTTCATACTGACAGGGCAAAAAAAAGACAATGGACCTCATTCTGGAACATTTTCTTACGTGTCTTCTTAAATATCTTCTTACGATCTTCGTAAGAACAAATCTAAGAAACGGCTCCGCCGGATTCATGAACATGTGGAAATGTGTTCGTAATCCTCCAAACTGTTCTCAGCTGTGCTGATTCTTAAATGGAACGCACGTTCTCGTGGACTTGAATTTACAGAAACACCTCGCCAGCTCCTTATGCATACATAGTACTGAGTGCAAAACAGGTTTTATTTGTCACATGAAGAGTCATACCAGTAAGATGAGCAGTGGAATGTTTCTCCACTGGCTCTTATAATGTCACACTAAACAAGGTAGAAAAATAAAACCAACAATAGGAAAACAACAACAGAGAACAAGACGGTATATGGACTGTTAATACTAGAGTGACTAAACGTCCTCTTTTACCTGGACATGTCCTCTTTTACCCAGACATGTCCTCTTCCTGGGTCCTAAAACATTTGTCCGTCTGTCTGTTTTGAATCAATTCCTTAAAATGTCCAGGTTTTTGCGTTGCTTGTTCCACCGACTATTTCCCCGAAAATTACAATATTTTTTATCGTTTTTCGTTCCATAAGTGTAACGTCACGCATCAACTATTTAAAATGTTGTATAAGGCGCCGTGCTTGCTTTACGCACAGTAACCAGTTTGTATTAAACTATTCTGTAATTCCATTGATTGTTGCTCAGTTAGATCTACCGTAGTTGGCTCCTTTTCTCTTTATTAGATATTTCTTGTATAGCACTCTTGCAAAGACGTTCATGCTCATTTGATGAGCAATCGGAAACTGCTGGAAAGATCTGCTCTTCAGACAAGACTGAAGAAAACTGAAGATTGAAGAATAATTTAAAAAAAAATATTTTTAAATACATGAGTAGGCTACTTGTGGATCTTGATAAGTCCTATCTATATTATGTTAAGGGCATATGATATATTTCAGTTATGGATATTCACATTCACAGAATGTAGATGTGTCCATTCTATTCCACTGTCTATATCCACGTGACTGAGTTTAGTGCTGATTTATCTATTCACTGCCATTTGCAGTTATGTGAACACATGATTTCTCACTAATTCAGCCCTTAAGAACACGGCTCACTCCAGTCTGGACGACTTAAGACTGCTCTTTAGTGTTCTTAAATCCTGTTCTTAGCTGAGAACGAATCCCAGATAAGAAATTGTTCAGGAATGACAGAATTGTCACAGAAACTGTGGACTTAATCTCATCTCCCTCTCTGCCCTATTCTCTCCGATTCCTTCTTCTAGCTCTCCTTTTCACAGAGCTTTTTTAACAATCTGCAATTCCCCTCTTCCTCTCCAACCTCCCCCTCTCTGTCCACTCCTCTCCGTCTTCATCTTGGCATTGCATACCATGGAGTTGAGCTCAGGACGGGACGTGCCTCACATCTGCAGCCAAACACCCAATTCTTATTGTGCTGCAGCAACGCGCAGCTGAACTCAACTGTCAAGGTGGCATTCTGAACGAGTGAATAAATCACCTTTTCAAAACTGATAATGATTAAGAGAGTGGTTGAGAGCTGCCTGCCACCTCCATGGAGGAGCAGATCTCTTCCTCCCTGCATATAAATACGTCATCATTATGAAAGATAAACAATATGGCGCAAGAGGAGAGGGGGTTCACTATCAGACTAGCCAATTGTATTGTTAGTAGCAAGGAAACAGATTGGTCAGAAGTTGAAGGTCCAGCCCTCATTCTCTTGCAGATCTTTTTTTTTTCCTTTTCAAAACACAGTGTACAAAACGTTACCATGTAGTAAACCTGTCAAAGGTCTGTGAGCGTGCAAATGGACATCCGCACCAGAATTTTTGCCTCACAGCCTGAACCTGCATGAACCAAAATGTACAAGTACAGTTTTATGACATGTTCAATTTTCCATACATACAGAGAGGCCTACATACAGTAATCCTGTGTGTAGCAGAGTAGTGAAATGACTTGTGCTGCTCTAGGTTTAGCAGCCCAGCGTTATTGGAGTTGTCAGGCAAAGCAGATCTGCAGCACAGGAGAACGTGGCTTGGGTAGAAAACAGACACACTGTCAGGATGTGTGTGTGCACTCTTTTGGAACATTCAAGATCTCAAACAAAGAGTTGGGAAGGTTACTTTCAAAACTAAGCTGATTAATTATCTGCTTAAAATTGTAACCAGTCAGGTATTTCATAAGAGAACATATGCCGTTTGGTGGACACCTTTCTCCAAAGTGTTGTATAGTACCATGAGTGCATATTTAGTGTGGGTGACCCCTGTGGGAATCAAACCCCTAACCCTGGCAGTGTTAGTGTCATGCTCTACATAGGATGACAGTAATATACATTGTAAACTTCAGGTTATTTTAGTTATTACTTTGCCTCTGATGTACAAAGAATGAAGTTCACTGGACAGTTTATACCCAAAGCTTGACTGCTTGACTGAACAGAGGAGGGAAGAACTGACCAATGGACGTCCAGTGAGACTAGCCAACTGGACTTCCTCTACCATTTGTTAAAGTTGGCTCTGTCCAAGGCACTCAGTAACACAGGAGCACCTTGTTTTGATATGAACGTAGCCGACGTCCAACTGCACTGATTGGAAACTATATGGGAAATCCTACAATGCTGTTGCAAGATATATGGAATGTTGAGAGACTTCAACAACTTGCTGTTGGCTACCAAAGCAATGTACTGGTCTCTGGGTCGTCTCTGGGTCGACAGTTAATGGGATGCTTTACCCTAAATCGATGTTACCTCCATTTTGTAAAACAGTCCACCCTGTCGTCCTCCCCCTATGACGAAAGTAGGGAAAACACTCGCCTCCAGTTACCATAGAGCAGCACGCTTCAGCTCTTGTGAAAGTAGGCAGGGAGACAGAGAGCAAGAGAAGCGAGAGAGAGAGAAAGAGAGATAGAGGCAATGCCGCCGCCGTCGCCGCGGGCTGGGAACGTTAGGTGGGGGACTTGCGGGACATGCCAGGAGATGAGAGGGAGGACGACAGCATTTGCTGCCAGGAATGGGGGACTGGACAGTGGCTATTAGCTGAAGTGTTGGCCGGTCTAGACTCCTGCATCACCAGCACTCCAGCCTCAACGCTTTTTGGGAAACAAATGTCCTAGAAATATTTTTCCTGTTGCCGAAGCCTAATTGGAAGAAGCAACCCAAACCACAGGGACCGGGAGGGCAACTTTCAGAGAAGTAAGTAACGTTAATGCTAGCTAACTAATGTGTTTTTGACCTAGGCTAATGTTAGTCTCTCTACACTAACCTATCACTTTCTAAAGGGAGGGGGGGGATGGTGCATCTTGGGAATTGGAGTTACTGAAGCTATTTACTTGATTTGGCAGAGCTGGGATCAAAACCTCACAATCTTGAAAAATCCATGGATTAATTTAAAATAAAATAAAATTATGGGATGCAATATGCTATTTTAATCAAAATATAACTGGTTTGATTGAGGGTAAAGCATTTTTTAAATTATGCATATTTGCTTTTGCACACTCTACACATATGCCCAGGCACTGAACAGTTTTATTTGGGTAACTGCAAATGTGTATCTGTACCTATCTGTGTTTTCCCACAGGGATTATTCATGATTCATTTCATCTCTCATCTATATGCTATGTACAGTTGTGGTGGAAAGTTTATATACATTTGTAAAGAACATGTATGTCTTGTCGTGGCAGTCTTGAGTTTCCAATAATTTCTACAACTCTTATTTTTCTGTGATGGAATGATTGGAACACATACTTCTTTGCCACAAAATACATTCATGAATTTTGGTTATTTTATGAGACTTCTGAAAATTACCAAATCTGCTGGGTCAAAAATATACTTACAGAAATGCTAATATTTGGTTAAATGCCCCTTGGCCAATTTCAACTCAATTAGGCACTTTTGGTAGCCATCCACAAGCTTGTGGCAAGCTTCTGGTTGAATCTTTGACCACTTAATTTGTAAAGGAAACATGGCCGCAGTACAAAAGAAGATTTGAGCTTGAAAAGTAAAATGCCCTAAAGTGAATATCCACCCTTAACACAGTTAATGATAGGATCCTGGACAGTTTGGGTGTAGTCTGAAGTTATTATGCATCATATAGGCAGACTTTCCCCCTAAAGAGTATCCCTTTGTCTAGTAAGCAGATGTGGACTCTTGGCTTTTCCAAATCCATACGCTCCCAGGTGAGTTCTGACAATAAGGTTAATTGGTAAGGGGCAAGACGTGGGATGCAGCCCAAAAGAGAGATCCTACCTGCAAGAATGACTATGATTAGCTGTGGTGGGTGGGGATGGGTGGCTATTCTACTCTGTGGTTCTCAGGGACTCAACGGTTTCCAGCCTTTGTGTGTTTAACAGCATCAGAAGAGCTGATGAATGGGCTATTTAATGAAACCTCCCTGATGAGCAGACCAGAACCACAAGAATGTTGAAGGAAAAAACCCACCCCAAAACACAGTTGATATATGTTATTCCAATGTCCTTGAACAGTTCAGTTCAGGAAGAAAAGCTCTGGAAAAATAGTTTAAACTTTCTTGATGAAATCCCAGAGCTGCTCTACTGTCAGTGAATGGGAGACTGATTTGTAAAGTCAGTGGCATCATTCTCTGACCAATAACTTTATAACACTACAATTAATAATTTGTTATGGTAGTAATAGTGGAGAGGGTGTCCTTTACTGTGATTATGGGTACAATGATGCAACAGAGTACCGGCAGAACCAAAGTCCTCATAATCACCCTACAATATATCATGGGCTTTATACAACAGATGGAGCATCGCGTTAGTTTAGGCAGGACACGGAATTCACACATCGCTAGTCATCAGCTGATCGCTACGCACACCAATCACAATCCATTCTCATAACATGGTGGTCTATTTAAACGGCCTCCTCTTAAACTGATTATTGCTACACCAACTGTTGCACCCATTCTGCTGCTTGGTAAAGCTTTATTAATGCCACTGCTGCTGTTACTGGTTATGTGGCTTACTTCTACCTGTTACATGCTGCCATAACTGGTCGTGCTGATTTCTCGTACTTAAACTGTCGGAGCTCACGCCTGGCAAATAAAAGTCTGCTTATACATGTTATATTCAAGGCTTTGTTAAGGAAATAATCGTGTTTGCACTAGGGGTGTTAACGATTAGTCGTTGATCGATTAACAATCGTTAATAATTTGGTCGATTAACATTTCAAACGTAACGATCAAATTGAACTATTTGAGATCTCGTCTTAATTGTGAGCTGTTGGTGAAATGCAATCATTAAGTTAAACACAAGAGGGGGTGCGCACTACACATAAGAAGACGAAGCGAACCATGTGACTGTCAACAGGGGCAGGGCTAGAAATTGCGACCGTTTTGGTCGCATATGTGCCCAAAATTTAGTCTGTGCGACCTCTAAATATAATTGGTCGCACCTGTGCGAGTGTAAATAATTGTTCTGGTGCGACCGTTTTTTCCGTTTTTTTCTTCTTCACTTGAACGTCCCTTTCTCTACATTCGCTAGTATGCCTTGTGACAGGGACCATTCTAACCAATCAAACGTGAGTTTGAGGTTCCTT
>OMOT01089716.1:0-10363 GCA_900312575.1 Acanthochaenus luetkenii | reverse complement strand
TTGTTTTGCAGCTGAAGCTCCAGATTTCCTGCGATGTTTTGACGGGTAACAGCTAACTCAGTATATCTGGTAGGCGCCTTTTTTACAACACATTACCGCAAAGGTGCGTAGGCAAGCACGTAACTTATGTAAATTGGAAAACAATAGCAGTCGCCTTCAAAATAAAAGCAATGCCGTTGTATTGAAGCAGTTCTTGCGTGCAGCCGCCTTCAAAATAAAAGCAATGCCGTTGTATTGAAGCAGTTCTTGCATTTCATTTCTCATTTCCGGTTGACCTCACGTGGGCCGGATAGGGACAGCCAAAGGGCCGGATGTGGCCCGCGGGCCGTAGAATGCCCAGGTCTGCTTTAGATTGTTGCTGCTGGTTTGAGTAATCTGATATTCAGATTCTGTGACCTGGCTGTACATTCGTGTGTGTGTGTGTTTAGTCCCATTAGCTTGTCTGGGATCTGTGGGGCATCCTGTTGAATCCTGATTGTGTTTGTTGTGTTGCACAGCATTTTTTCCTGCTCGGTGGTTGTATGAGTAAATATGACTGGTTGTGAGTTTGTTCTTGTTTCTTTGGTAATAACATTGGACCTCATTCTGGAACGCGTTTACGCAAAAGATAAGACATTTCTTCTTAAGTCCACTTCCGGGACAATTATGTCATTCCTGAACGGTTTCTTATCTGGGATTCATTCTTAGCTAAGAACAGGATTTAAGAACACAGAAGAGCAGTTGTAAGTCGGCCAGACTGGAGTGCGCCGTGTTCTTAAGGGCTGAATTTGTGAGGAATCATGCGTTCACATAAATTCTACAGACATCTTCGGATTTAAATAATAATAAATACGAGAATATTTAACAAATAAGTTTCACATTTATAGTCATGATTCTACAAGGCATTGTGACTAAATAAATAAAAGCACTACACGAACACTGCAAATGGCAGTGAATGAATAAACAAGCACTAAACATAGTCTCGTGGATATAGACATAGTGGAATAGAATGGACACATCTACATTCTGTGAATAAACGAATATCCATAACTAAAATATATAATATGGGAATACATAATATAGATAGGATCTATCAAGACACTCATGTATTTAAAAAGACAATTATTATTAAATCTAATTAGTTTTCTTCAGTCTTGTCTGCCCGTCCATATTTGTCTGAAGAGCTGATCTTTCCCAGCAGTTTCCGATTGCTCATCAAATGAGCATGAAAGTCTTTGCAAGGCGTTTCTTTGAGATTGTATTGCACTAAAAGAAGTGACTCAACAGACAATTAACAACTTGGCATTGTATTCAACGTGAGCACTCAATGCGAAGGAGAGACTCACTAAGTGCGACGTGCAATACAAATTCAAGTTCATTTATTTATACAGCTCTTTATCACAAGCATGTCTCAAAGGACTTTACAGAAGTTCGAGTTCAAGTTTGTTTATTTGTCATATTTAATCACTGTTTCAGGGGTGTACCTGGTTAGTCTCTCACACAGTTTGGGGGTCAAGGCAGGAGAAGGGTTGTCAGACAAGCAGGGGTTGATAGCCAGGCGGGTTCTCAGATGGGCGGGGCTCTCTTTCCCCATTGGCCCTGCCCGATCTCCCTAATTGGCTCAGCTGCCTCGCATCTCTTGCTGATTGGGGCGGACATCCATATCTAGGCCATGTGAGGAATGACACGTACCGCCCTCCTATACTCCCTCCGTCTGCCACAATAGTTTAATACAAACTGGTGCGTAACGCCAGTGCGGCACCTTATACAGCATTTGAAATAGTTGTATGTGTAACGTTATACTTATGGAATGAAAAACAATATTAAAAACTATAATTTTCGGGGGAAATGGAACAAGCAATGCAAAAACATTTTAAGGAATTCATTAAAAACTGACCGACGGACAGATGTTTTAGGACCCAAAAAGAAGACATGTACGGGTAAAAGAGGACGTTTGGTCACCCTAGTATTAATAGTCCATATACTGTCTTGTTCTCTGTTGTTATTTTCTTATTGTTGGTTTTATTTTTTTACCTTGCATAGTGTGACATTGTAAGAGCCAGTGGAGAAACATTCCATTGCTCATCTTAATGGTATGACGCTACATGTGACAAATAAAACCTTCTGTTTTGCACCCGGTCCTATGTTTGCATGACCTCATAAGGAGCTAGCTGGGCATTTCAGTATGTAAATTCAGGTGTACGAGAACACGCATTCAATTTAATTATCAGTGGCATTCCTCATTGGAGAAGCGCAGCTGAGAACAGTTTAGAGGGTTAAGAACACATTTCAACGTGTTCATGAATCCAGTGGGGCTGTTCATTAGATTTCTTCTTATGTTCGCAAGAAGATAGTTAATAAGACATCAAATGTTCCAGAATGAGGACCATTGATTTGGGTTATGCTATGTATCCTATTTGTGATGCAGCATACTGTCATGCTACTGTGCAATAATGGTAGATCCTTATGGATTTCACTCACCATGCACTCATGTCCCTGCAATTAATTAGGGGGCCAAGCAGGGAAGGCCCTATTGTTTTTGTAGTTATTATTATTCTGCCATGGGAGTCTATGGCAGCCCCTATAACCGATTGCTCACTTTTTACCAAAATTGCCCCGTTTGAGCTACAGTCATTACATTTTGTTCCACAGGTGCCCCTCCGCATGAGGAACAAATTTGCCCCAAGAATCCATGACTTCCGGTTACTTGTATTTTCTGCCATTTTGAATTTTGTGAGAAACACTTAAATCCCTACTCCTCATAAGATTGTTTAGCAATCTGTACAGAAATTGTTACTCATACTCGTTGGACCAATATCTAAAGTCCCAGCATAAGAAAAGTGTGTACAGACATTTCCATTTATTTACACTTGAATTGCTCATAGTCCAATTAGGTGTTTGAAGCTGCCAGCCCCCCTTCCCATTATCGTGTGTGTGCTCAATTTGCCTGACGCTTCTTACGTAGCAACTACAGCCAAAACCACTGTTTAAATGTTGTACCTGCATCAGCTCTGTGCTACTACCAACTGTAAGTGAATTGTGCAAAGCCGCAAAAACATCCAACCATGTACCAACTTTGTGCCATGTGATTTTCCCAAAATTACAATTCAGCACATTAAACAACTTGTAGCTGGTGCCTACCTGAAGTCTCAGCTCAGGTTTTGTTTGCTGATTTCAGTGGCTCTAATGTGGCTATGGTGGAATCCAAAAGGCCATGGAGGAATTTTTAGCCAATTGGCCACATGATGGTGCTATCATGAGTCAATGGATATTGTTTTTCATAAAAACACTTACCTTAAATGTGGCAATGGAATGCTTTCCCCCTGTAATTGAATATGCTTAAATTATATAAGCTTTTAAAGAAAAAGTGTACATCATCATCAGACCTAATGTGATTCAGATTGACTACATGTATGTAGTTTACATTAAATGGTTTGGCTAGATAGCTTGTGCTTATGTCCTCAGTTTTAAACACTTATTTATTCCAGTTTAAAGAAAAACAGTCATGCAATCCTACATTGAACTATGCTATTGGTCTTCCCAATGTATGAAGGTTACAAAAAATCTGAATGATTGAACTTTGGGAAACATGTTGTTCAGACCCATCTATGCTGTTGTCTTCTATTCTGCAGACTTCCGTATGCTCATCTACATGATGTTTTGTATCCCTATTCATGGTTCTGGTGCTGAAGCCTAAATAAGTCATGCGAAATTATATGTTTTGTCTTCAAATATACACATTTTATGAAATTGCATAATAATGCAGAAATCCCTTTTTGTGTGATCTTTGTTTAGTTTTTTTATGCAGAACAATATACAAAATAACCCCCCCACTGTGCCGAGGGCCCAAATATAATGTAGGGGGGGAAATAACCAAAATAAACTTTCAATTTAAAAGGCCCTTAAGCTCGTTGGATATGTCTACTGAAGCCCCCGATTTACTAACTTCCATTCTTATAGTGTTTTACACCTTTGATCTGTGACCTCACCCAAAGCAGCATCTGTTCCACTCCATTCTATATCTTAATTGGTTTGATAGTCCCTCTCCACACATCCTGGTTAGTTCCTACATCCTGGTGTCATCTGTATTCAGAGTTTAGGCCTAAATGGTTCTTATCACCTATAAAATTAGTTTGCCTCATTGAATGAATCACTGATAATCTTACAATCCCCTCTTTCTTATAATTGCAAACACATCACAACAATCTTTAGACTCCAAATGGCGATATGTTCTGCTTTAGGTTGCCTTCCTCTCTGGGGAAGTCTTACCCGTCTTTGGATCAAACACCGTTCCACTGGAGTCACGATGTGGCCTCATCAGGCTGTAATGTGTTAGTTGGGGATACTTATCATAATTCCTTGTCTTGGTATTAAACAGGTTAATGACAGGAAGCTACACCAACCAAGATGAGAGACTGGGAACCATTCATGCCAACAGACATCTTAATGTTATCACTTAATAGACCCTGCTGCTTCAGACACAGTACCACAGATCAAAGTGGAATAAATTACATTACGTAAAACATGACATTTAATCAAATGAAGGACATCTTCAACAATTCAACAATCACAAAACAATGTACCTGCATGCAATGTATTCTGCTCGATGCACTACATGCTTGGCCCCCGGAAATTCTGCTTGCAGCTTTAATTTATATTGTAACTCTTAAAAGTATTGAGCCTTGTGTTTAATCTATTTATTCCATTCAATACATGTTATTGTTACAATATGAATATGGCGTCTTTATGTCGAATGACACTGTTGGTAACGTTAGTCTGCGCACAATCTGGAGGCAGTTTCATCGCAGGAGGATCGTATTGAAGGCCTGGGTATAAAATACACGGCCCGCCACTGGAAGTAGATATTCCAGTGTTTGTAGTACACTTTTCCATAAATTGTGCTTTTCTACTCCATACTATTGATATTCTGTTGTACCTGTTGCACCCACCACTAGTCATTAGAGAAGTGCATGGATTATTCGTTAGCATACTAATGACTCCTGATGCATTATTTGAACCTGCTTAGCTCTCAGTCTCCAATGAGATATCTCAGATCATGTGTTTGATTTTGTACAATGTAACAGGAACACTGAAGCATTTCCAAAATACACCAGATAGCCTCTGTGTGTAAGTGAGCTTTTTGGACATTGCTGTGTGTTTTTTCCCGGGGGCTAGAGAACTTAATGTAATATGATAAGTTCACTAGAGACTCCCAAACAAAGTCATTCAGTTGATTCTTATATCAGCTTGAATTCTCTAATGAAAACACCATCTGCTGTCCTTTATGTGATCCGAGTTGCCATGATGATGTTCCCATATCACATTGCATGGTGTGATTCAGCTTCGTAAATTAAGTATTAGAGAGCTCGAGGCATAATGTTCCGCAGATGAAGCTTGGCTCTTATCAAAATGCCAGCTCAAATCAGATGCATATCGGTCAAGGCTATTACAATTGTTTACTGCCGGTTCGCACTTTTGATTCATGATGCATGCAGACATTGCGCACAATGAGATTATGACTAATGAATTTTAGGAGGACTGACATTCAGACTTGATGAGGCCCTAATGCCCTTTGGTGTCATTTTCCCAACAACATACAGTAGTACTTTTTATAGTTGTAGGTTGTGTTATGTTGCGGTGTGCTCTGCGCCATGTGGTATAAAGCAGGGCTTTACATGTTTTATGTCACAGACCCCCAGACACACACATTATTCTATGGACCCCTATCTGATAACATTTAACCCCAGGGAGGACCCACATGGGAAGATGTGTGTTGTTTTAGTATTGAAATGTAGAGCTGTCTACACTGTATGTGGGAAGATGATAGTGCTGAGAGTCAAACCTATGATTACAATAGTTATTCTTATACATTTTCTAATTGAGATTTTTTTGTTGTAAATTTGATTATTGTTAAATTAAACTGTTCCTCATTTTGCTTGGGACCAGCTGAAACAACCTTAAGGACCCCCGGGACCCCCTCAAGGATCCCTGGAAATTGATTGTAGTTGTGTAGCAACTGTCCGTTATTGCATATAAACTTCCTCTTGGCTCTGCTCTCATTTAGAGATGTGATAGTGAAGTGATTCTTAACCGTGACTGCTTGTCCTTTACATACTGTAAGCTCACTGTTCTCACAGCTCGGTTTGCTTAGAGGTCAGCCAAGCCCACGAGGTGATATCTGACTGATATAGATTTTCAAAGGCCAATGCTGATATTTGTATATATTGCAAATATTCAATATGTATAAATTAGACTATTCTCATGTGGAAAAACAAAATGAGGATTCAGTGTTTCCCCCAGAATCTCATAATTGTTAGGGTGGAAAAGCCTCTGAAACAGCATTTAGATCATCATAGGGCACTAAAAATCTCCATTGAAAACCAGACTATCCATCCATCCATCCATCCATCTTCAACCGCTTATCCGAAGTCGGATCGCGGAGGTAGAAGCTCCAGCAGGGGCCCTCAAACTTCCCAAGGCGTTCCCAGGCTAGCGTGGAGATATAATCCCTCCACCTAGTCCTCGGTCTGCCCCGTGGTCTCTTCCCAGCTGGACGTGCCTGGAAAACCTTCCTAGGGAGGCGATCAGGTGGCATCCTTACAAGATGCCCGAACCACCTCAACTGGCTCCTTTCGACGCAAAGGAGCAGCGGCTCAACTCCGAGTCCCTCACGGATGACTGAGCTTCTCACCTTGTCCCTAAGGGAGATGCCAGCCACCCTCCTGAGAAAACTCATCTCGGCCGCTTGCATCCGCGATCTTGCACCCAGACTAATTAAATTATTTTAGGTGGGTTAGCAACTCCTTAATGATAACTTTGATAATAACTTTATTTGTATAGCACTTTTCTAAAAAAAACTGTTTACAAAGTGCTTTGCATCCAATAAAGTACCTCAAATTAAATAAAAACGAGATAAAAAGAACGAAGAATGAAAAGAAAAAAGGCGAAAACAACAAATTGTAATGACTTGCTTTAAACTGGACGTGCAGAGCACATCCATCACCTACCAATGAACACTTGCTGCATCAGCGAATAGCAGAGCTACAACACCTCCAGGGGTACCTCCGTAGCGGACATCCACAAGCACACCACAAATGCAACGCTCCAGTCAATCTGCACACACACCACCTTAAGGTGAGGCAGGTTTCATTGCATGTTTTATAGACCCCCTGAAGCTTTTGGGGGAAATAAGGAGGAACCTCTATCATATCGATGGATGACACTGACTTGGCCTTTTTAATAAAAGGCCAATCTGTCTGACACAATTCTAAGTAAGTTCAAGCCTACACTGTATGTATCTGATAGGGATTTTTACAATGCGCTCTTCTATGCAGCAAGCAGTCCGATTGGTTAAATAAGTGTTGCAGGTCCATAACATCAGTGTCCTGTATATTTGTATATACAGTATATTTATATATATCTGTGATATAAGCGTGTGCTGGTGAGTTTACATGTCGTTTTTATAGTCATGTTTGTTTAAGTGCTACAGTAATACACAGTACATAGTGTTCTTCTGTCTCTCGTCATGCAGGATGTGGTTGTTGTGGTCGAGAAATTATGCATCCCAGTGTAGAGGAGGAAGTACCCACCCACAGCCTTCAGAATGCTGCTCAGCCTCCAACCGGAGACATGAAACAAACCCATAGTACAGTGAAAAACCATGAGTGAATCTGACTTTCTTGCACCAAGTCTCTTGAGTGTTTACAGTTGTAAGGCATGAAGGATGTGAAAGAAGCGGGGAGGTTGGATGTGGTTGAGAGTATAACTTTTGGTCTGTAACTCAAAAGGTTTGATCTAGGACTACACCAACTTTTTGGGAGTTTGGCCCATTGGTCACCTTACCCAGTATGTAACAAGACAATTGGTAACAAAATGGTACAGTATGTTAAGTAATCATAGGCGACTGGCATTATCCTAAAAGTGAGAAAAAAGGGTTACATTCGCGTCAGCAGCACTTGACCAGTAGGCGTGATGGTACGTTTGAATAGGTTCCGTCATTTCCACACTTCCCATTGATTTGCTCCACATTGAAATGCAGCTCTCTCCCCCCTCATCCGAGCTGTAGTGACTTTGTTACTGGATTTAAATAGCCATGGTTTGCCACACGATGTAGCGATAGTTTAATAAATAAAGGTATTCTTACCACATCCGCGGCAACTGAAGAAAATATTATGAACGGATTGGGTGGATGCTGGTCAAATAGGCAACACACAGTACACACACTGTAATTTTAGACTAAATTTCCATTTTTATTTAATTAAGGGAATAAACTTCTCCAATCTCCAGCTGGTTTATCCTGCCATCCATACTAGGGTTGCAAATTCTAGGGAATTTCCTTGATCGATAGTCGCCAACGTTGACTATGACATTTTAATATTTTAATAAGGCTCGGGAAGTTGCGCTCACTCTTCCGAGGCAAATCAGTGACTAACACGTTTGTCTATGACATACAAAAATAAGATGAGCCTTAATTAGAAACTTACATTTGCAAAATGATTATGAATACGTTTTTGAAAACAGCGCTATAATAGATTCCCTCTTGAAATGAGAAAGCTGCGACAAACTACGACAGCTCAGGCCTCAGTTTAAAACGTAAACTGCATAAGTGCAGTAACTACCCAAGCCTGTTGATTTTTATTTAAGAATATAAGCATGTTTACGTGATCAGGGGTGAGTCGTGTGCGCAGTCAGTTTACAGTGAGACCAGCTGCTGAAAATACACGTTCCGATGGGACCGACGTCCCAGGCAGCATAACTAGCGTCTCGCTAACTTTGCCAGCCTTGGGAATCTTCCTCTGTGGACTTTCCTCCAATCTGTGGGACTGACATTTAGCGGTGGTGGAATGTCCTTCAGAAAGTTGTCCACATCTGTTTCCGTGTCGTTTGTGCGGGTGAAGTAAGTTAGTGGTCGTGCAGGAGTAGCTTCATTAGCATTAGCATCGTGTCTCACAGGCTGAGGCCTGGCTTCCTGGACTGCAGCACTGGCCTGTGACAACCTTTTGTGTAAACATGTTTCCAAATTGAAGTGCGCCCCTTGTGTTTAACTTAATGATTGCATTTCACCAACAGCTCCCGTTAAAAAATGTAAGATGAGACCGCAAATAGTTCAATTTGATCATTACATTTGAAATGGTCATCGATCAAATTATTAACGGTAGTTAATCGATTAAGGACTAATCGTTAACACCCCTAATCCATACATCATATCCTACTCACACTGTGCAGTGCAGTATTACTTATAGCTTTATAGTTACTGGCCTACACGTGCATTCAAGAGTAAATATATTTGCCAAGACACATGAGTCTTTGAAAAATTACTTGGTTGCTTGAATCTTTTTTTCTTTCTTTTCCGGGTTGGCGAACATCACTACTGAGCAGTGTGCGACTGTACTCTCCTTTTTGTTTTGAATATACTCGTGGCTTCCATTTTACATCACTGACGACCCCCCAATGGATGATCACTAAAGCATGTAGTGAAATCAAGTCATACATAACCAGTTAATTCCCGTTTGTATGTTTTTTCTTTATTGTAGTATATAGTATTCTAGTTCTGTAGCCTAGCGCGTAGCACTATATCTTTCTACAGGAGACCCAGTTTCAATTCCCTGCGTGGGTATATATTTTTTGTATTTATTTATTTGTATTTATTTCATTTATTTTTGGACGTGCACGCGTGTCTTTTATAACTCGCGGCGCGATCACGCACGTTTTGGTAGCTTTGTGAAAGGGGTTTTGGATCGGTATTGATAAATTGATCACACTTTACTTTGATCACACTTTTGATTATATTACAACACATATCTTAAACTATATAGAATACTATATACTATAATAAAGAAAAAACGTACAAACGGGAATTCACTGATGTGATTTGACTTCATCCATCTGATCAGAATCAGAATCAGAATCAGAATCAGAATTGGTTTATTCGCCAAGTAGTTTTCACGTACAAGGAATTTGCTGTGGTTGTTGGTGCATACAGACAACATAAGAACAATAGTAATAAGAACTCAAAAAGGAAGTAGTGCAAAAAACAAGGAAGTAGTGCAAAAAAACAAGGACAATATGTGCAATATATCTGAAAGGGCTGAACAGCTGTGTAATAGCCCAAATAAAAATAAATACAATAGAATAGTGACAACTACAATACAGAATGATTGAGCAGAACATGGAACAGGTGTAGGCCTTGCGCCAATGAACGTGCAGTGACCACGAGGGCGGGATAGAGTCTGTGTCAATGGATGTCCCGGGCCTTGTTCACGGCTTTATCCACATGAGCCGGCTTGCTGGCTTGATTGTGGCTCACTCGGTTTCAGTCTTAGTGTTGTCCGATGTTCAGTAAAGTGAGCACGGGAAACACAAAACAATAGGCCGCTTGCCACAA
>OMOT01089715.1:15802-33684 GCA_900312575.1 Acanthochaenus luetkenii | reverse complement strand
ACTAATGGCACAATTGTATTGCACATATCTTGTTTTCTTGTTACTTTCTGACATGTTTATAGCACGTGCATACTTTTTTTGGATTCTGTGGTTTTGTTCTATTTTATATATCTAAATGTAACTTTTTCATATTTGATATTTGTAATAAAACTACACCTTTTGAGACAAAATCATACAACTTAGTTGGTTTTTACTGATGTTATACTATGCACAATGGTGGAATATGATGTTGCTCAGGGTAAATGTCATGGCCTGAGGCTGCATTGTGTGCACATATTCTCATGTAGTGGAATTAGTAGTATTTTGCAGCCAGATTCCCTTCCAATAGGTAAAAAACCCATTTGGCACACTTGGGTACCTTGGGTACTATCATCACTAAAACCTTTGTAGAACCTATATGCTTTGTTATATTTCAATGTGCTTTGGTACAGTTGTAGTCAAGGAGTTGCTGAATAGATTCAGTGGCATCTTTCTACATGGGATCATTGCTATCATGGTGTTATCCACTGTTTAATTTAGGAAACACTTTAGGCGAGGATAAAAATCTCAATTTCTCCTTTGGTTTATCTAAGATTACTCTGGCATACTAACAGTCAGAAGGTTACTGACACTGGGAATAGATTCTATAAGTTCCTGTCTGTCCATAGATGTCATGCATATAGACCTGATAGATGTGGAGATATTCTTGTTTTAGTTTGGGTACGTTCATTCAGGTGAGCGTACCCTCCCAGCACCCTAGGTAGGAAGAGGTTAACACATTATTTAGTAGAAACAGTCATGTAAAATAGTCACATAGCTAAATAGATGAGATTCTTTATGGCTTTGTCTCACCCGTGCTTTCTTCTGGACTTGGTATCAGCTCGTATTCCATTACCAGAAGACCAGTGCTTATGTGGCAGGATCCTGGCATCCCGTGCCGACTTAGGAAAATGCAGCTTCCAAATCGAGATATGTTTTGCTGCACATACGTGTGTGTACCGTTTCAACCTGAGTGACAAGTGAAACATGTTAAGAAATCAGTGTGAAATCTGTCCGCTTGGTTCTTGAAGGCTGTGACAAGTAAAGTGCTGTCAGTTGGCCTCATGGTGCTGATTGGCATATTGCGGTCAGACACTGGGTTAGAGAAAAATGAAAGCCACATTACTTCAGCCTTGAAATCATAGGGGATAAAATTGTCATCTCAAAATTACAGGCACAGTTTCAAAAATAGATTTGCACACCCTTTTTAGCAGCTTAGTGTAGAGCCTTGATGAAGGCAAGAATGCAGTAGGTTGAAGGTTATTCACATGAGTTTTGTCATTCAATGCAGCAGCATATCTTGGTTTTCTCTCATTTTAGTCATGGCCTCTGAGTAGATCTGCTGCTCTTGTATATATATTTTTTTTTTTTTCTCCAGCTTTTCAGTTGGTTGTTTTTCAGTCTTTTTATGTACTTTGTCTTTTAATCTACGCCTGACGGTCTTACAGTGAAAAGGCTATTTTGAGTCGTTTGATTTTGATCAGATTTGGAAATTGCATCCCTGAGCAGTGTATAGCATGGCTTCCTTGTTGTTCTCTTTCTGAACAGGGTCTTGGATGTTTTCTTTTGAAAAAACCCCAAACGTAAAATATGTACGTTGACACAAATGCACAATGCGGTCTTTGGAACTGTTGAGGGGGGGAAACAAATATTTCTGTAGAGGAAGTACTGAGCTCATTTCCGTGCAACACTGTGATATTTGGTTCAGGAACTAGCAATGTCCTGTGGAGTCACACTTCTATGTAACCCTTAACCTCTTTGGTGAAAGATGTGTCCAGCTGCCGGGAGGAAGTTTCAAAGAGTCCAAGTGTGCTTACACTTCGTCTGCCTGGGTGTGTGACTGGTTATATTCAATGGCTTTGGTTGTGTAGTATCCTGTCATGAGTGAGATAGGCGATTGTATCATTACGATAAAAAAAAGTACGACTGGATTATTCAATACACTAATTGCCGTACATTAAATGGACTTGTCGAGCAACGCTAAAGAATCTGAAGTCTCTTTCACAACCCTACACGTTATTTGGCAAGTCATCTTGCCAAAGCTGTATGAGCTCATGATCAACAGCAACAAAACATCTTAGTGTAATGTGGTACTGACGCACAAGGCCATGTCCCCATTTGCTACTTTGTGCCAAGCTCATCAAAGCCTAAATTAGGGCCTTTCTCATGGATGATCCACTTAAAAGTGA
Source organism: Acanthochaenus luetkenii (assembly GCA_900312575.1). Classification (NCBI taxonomy): domain Eukaryota; kingdom Metazoa; phylum Chordata; class Actinopteri; order Beryciformes; family Stephanoberycidae; genus Acanthochaenus; species Acanthochaenus luetkenii. Next base: position 31,477 of record OMOT01089715.1, on the reverse strand, counting down.
TGAAATCACACAAAAAAGAGGCTAATGATGAATTTGGTGCTGCTTTAGAAATGAGGATTACTTGACAACTTGACTACATCAGCCTAGCGTTATATTCAGAGAAGGGAATTGTTTTGGTGTGGTCATCAAGCTGACACAGGCTTAGCGTTGTCAGACTGAACGAGTGGCCTCTGTGGAAACCAGCAATACCCATGATCCTTGAATTACAATGAGCAATGTGGCCAAGTAAGTGAGTTGTTCCAATTTTGGACTTTTTTTCGTGGTTCTTGTTGCTACACTTGTGCTCTTCTCAATCTCAATATGGGAAATTGTGTTGAAAGATCTGCTGGTGTTATGAAGTGATACCCATCTCTCTTGAACCCCCTGCATCTCTTGTGAATGAAGAGTACTCAGCATCCTTCCTCTTATTAGATGGGCCAACAACAGATGCATCCTGCAGCTGCACACTCCTTCCTGTCTGCATTTAGACCCTTTTGTCTGAAGAAGTTTGCTACAGCAAAGTTTGGACACCGGCTGAATTTAAATAGGCCAGCCCTGAATGGAGCAATGCTGGCAGGCAAGCAGGAGGCTCCAGTTTCCATGGTCTTATTCTTACTGTGCCATCAGTGCATTTCCATGTGCATGCTTGCTGTGCTAATGTGTAAATATCAAGACTGACTTCGGCCAACTGTAACAGGTGGTGAAAACAGAAGTGACTTTTATTTGGTATGATTTTGCCACCTTGTTTTTATAGATCTGCTTTTGGTGATTTTTGCTCCACACTGCTAGAGGTTTGTCTTGGTCTTTTATTGGCCTCATGAGCAGTGCAGTACTTCCCTGGTTGACATGTGGAATAAACAGCCTCTCTGATGAGTTGCCTTGATTGGCTCTTCAGGAGGATGTTTATGACTGAGGGCTATTTCTACTTAGGCCTCCGCCCCAGCTGCCCGCCTGCCAGACCTGGCCTGCCCATGCAGAAATCAGCCTGGGAGCGTGGCTGCCTGGCTGACTATGTAGCAGGGACTTCCGTATGAGTGTGTGTCTGCATGAGTGTGTGTCTGCAGGAGTGTGTCTGCAGCAGAGGTGCTGGGCCCTAAGGTAAGACGGCAGAAGGATTCAGATGTACCTGAACAATATCAGTTTAATTGAGAGAGCTATATGCAATAGCATTTATAATGCAACATTCCCATTGGAGAGCTTTTAAACTGAAGCCTGCATTAGGAAATGTCATTTAGGCTCAGTTAGAAAATTCAGATGTTTTGCAAATAAGCACAGTGCATGAGGCTAAATGTAGGAAGTTCTAGTGTGCATATGAGGAGAATGGGAGAATCCAGTGTCAAGAGTGTTTTATAGCCTTTGACTAAGCCACATAGGGACAGCCTATAATATCATGGCATGACTGTGGTGGTGGGTACAGGAAACCTGCTGATTAAATTTCCTTAAAGTGACAGAGATTGAAAATAGTTTCCTATGTAGAGTAAATGCCCTGTACTATGAGTGATGCAACGTTCTGCTCTGTCTAAAAAGGAACTGAAGGAGAGACAACCTCAGGAGGGGACCTCTTCTGTTTATCATACCTCATATCACACCCGGGTGACTAGAGGCATGTACGTGCCCAACAGAGACGTTACTGACCTCTGACCCTCATGGACAATTCGTGATTTCAAGAACATTTTGCTGTGTACAACCCTGCGATCCAAAAGAGATTTTCAACACTTTGTTTGAGTAGTGAAGACATGACACATTCACTGGTTAGCAGTCTTGCTCCTGGTGTTCACTTGTGCTGCTTGCATTACAGTACAAGAGCCAATTGTGTCGTCTTTGTGCACAGCCTGTCCCTGTGAAAGGGAGCTGAGCTTAAGCCATCTGGCTGCCAGATGTACCACTATTTCCCTTGGCCCCCTCCGTAGAGACACGAGCCTCTCGCATGAATCTACTCCCCTACATGAGATAGGAGATAGGAGGAGGAAGACGCTGCCTGGGAGCTCGAACTCCAGCCAGAGGAGTTTGTCCATGCCAAGCAACAGGGCACTCTGAGTTCTGTGCGAGGGGTGTTTCCCACCGATGGGGGTGGAAGAGGAGATTCGGAGGGGAAAGATTTCCTTTTGGATGTGATGCCAAGTTCACACACTCGTTTTGGACCATGGCGGAAAACAAGCAGCACAGAAAAGGGTCTGGAAGCACAGATCGCTCGTCTTCCAAGACGTAAGATGTCAGATTTTACTGGTGATCAGCAATATTGCATTTTTTCTTTTTTCTTCTTCTTTTGGTATAGTCACAGAGTCATCATAGCAACAGAAATGCTTTCGGCATGTGGTAAGGACTCAAATAGAACTGGGCAGTTCACTATTCAAGAAAACGTAGCTTGCTTTCATGAAACCTGGGAAGTATTGGAATCATACTTCTTTTCCACTTTAGATCAACTTTTGATTGATTAAATGCTATTTGATTTAGGCAAATTTTTTCCTTTTCTATTGTTTATTCACCTTTTGCTTTTTGATAGTAGATTTAGTTCAATCATGTACAGTGATTTCTTTTCAGTCTAAGGCTTAAAGAACATTTTTGCCAACTCTCTGTTTTTGTACATGTGATGCCTTTTAAGGAGACAAAGTAATTCAAGATTACGTTTTCTTATCGGCTGTGCTCGCCAGAAGAGAATCTCTACCAAAGCTAAAGGACTCCAGTGCAAGGTTGACCTGCCCACTCTCTCCCAGACACAACAAAGGGGAGAGCTGCAGTGACTCACCAGTCACCTCTATCTCCACAGAGCCTCTCTACAGAGGGAGAGTGGGCTGGAGATCACACACCGGTGCTTTGAGCTCGGGGGCACAGACAGCCCTGACGTACTGTGTCACATCAAGTTCACTTTGATGTGTCTGTATGGCACCCATGTACGTGTGTGTATCCGCGTGTTTGAAATGGGTAACTTACTGTGCTTCTCTGTGTTTTGTTAAAAGATTTTATTCAGGTGTTGTGTGTGTGTGTCTGTCTGTGTCTGTGCGAGTGTGTCTCTCCCTGTTTGTGTACTGGGGAGACGGCTGGGACTGTTGGTTCCTGGCCAGCTATGTGTTATATGTGATGTGGAGGAGCAGTGTTGGTCCTGACGCTGCTTGCTTGTCGGAAGACGCGTTTGTTTATCTGCAGAGCTCCGCTCAGTGCAAAGACCCATGTTTACTTAGGGGGGCGTTTGCTTAAAGACCCATGGCTTGCGTGTTTGTGGGGCCGAGTGGTCTGAGTAACATATATATACTGTCACACTTAGCCTAATTCCTTACCGGCTATGACTAAATCGTAGAAACATGAAGTTCATGATGATTGTAATTTTTGAGGGTTGTTACGCATGGTTAAACTCAACAAGTGGTCTAAATGCGTTACTGGATCAACCATTGCGTGTTACCATAAATGCCATTGATACAACGATGAAACAGTCTACATTCATGGACGACCTATAAGAATATGTATTTTATTCAACCATTCAAAAATGTGATTCCTGTTTTATAGACTAATACAGATTTGTCCCCAACATTGTGTATTCTTATTGGATCAGGTCACTGAATGTGAGACACATTCCTAAATATGTCTACAAGTGTATTAAAACACTAAATACTGCATATCTGTCGTCACTGTGTGCAGGCTATTATATGGGTGTGCGAGTGTGTTTGCTTCCTGTTTCTGAGTCCGCTGTGATGTCATTCACAGCTGCTTGTGGAGTATGGGTACAACTGCCAGTGCCGCGCCGCAACCCGTTTCCGTAGCATCGCCGCATGAAAGTATCCATGGCAACGGGATGGCGGACAGCAGGCAGTCTCTTAGCACGAGTTCCTTTCAGACGGTCAACATCCACAACAACAAGGCCAAGTCCATTATCACCAACAAGGTGGCACCTGTCGTCATCACGTAAGTCTCTCCCCCGAATCCATGTTCTCACAATTGGGTGTTAATCCTCTTTGATCACCGTATTGACATCCCCCACCCTCCAACCAGAGTGTTTGCCCCTGTTATCATCTCATTTGTCAATCCAAGAATCAGGAGATACAGGATCCGGCCTGGCAAATAGTAGCTGATAATTGAATTGACCTCTCTCGCCGTCAAGTCTTCCTGTGAATGTGGTTTTGTTTTTGCAGGTATAATTGTCGACAGGAATTTCAGATTCACGATGACATCCACAAGATCAGTTACAAAGTGGGTCGGATATCGGACACTATGCCGGAGCACTATGTAGTGCAGGTAAGGACAAAATACACGACTACCTTCTCTTATACAAAAAGGCACCGCTCTTTCCGACCAAAAGATGTAGAATCATCTCAGCCTGCCCCTTTTCACATTCACATGTCCAAATTGTATAGCGGCTCCGGGAACATTGTCATGCGCTGTTTTATGATCTGGGGCAGCCATTGAATAGGGAACATTGTCACTCTCCTACCAGGGCTTTGATCTGCTCTGTCACCTCTGACGGGGCTGTTCAGGCTCGCAGTGTTTCGTCAGCGTTGGCCTGCAGTTTCTATTTGCGCACATAGATCAGTGCTTTCATCTGACGGCTCTGCAAAATTCACAAATGCTAATGAGTCCCTGAGTGAAAGTTGGAGAAATGTTTCAACATGTTCTGCATATGTCAATGCCTTGCTCTCAAATGAATTCAACAGCCACACTGATGGACGTTGCATCGCTTACAGGGGCAGTACTTCATGGTCCAGGATGTGTACAGCAAGGCAGATGTCCTCAACACCACGGGCAGCTATGGGGCGCCCAACTTCCGCCAAGTCAAGGGATCGTACCCTCTGTATGGGATGGGTCAGCCGAGCCTGAATGGCTTCAAGCAGGTCCTCCAGAGGCTCCAGGCACAAGGCCACGAGGTCACTGTTTTGTCCCAGTCCTATACATATGTATTTATATTAGCAGAATTTCAGACAACCACATGTAAGCTCACGTGAACTGTTCACAGGTTCACCGGTAGATTCTCTGCACCTCATTTGTCTGTGTTGCCGTCTTTCTAGTAGTGTTGTCTGTAAATATTTGAGGAGTCAAGTGCTCAGTCTAGGCTGTGGGTGAGATGTAGAACTAAGCAAACAGAAAGTCGCGGTCATGTGGAGCAGTGGAAAATGAGTCTATCTGTTTAGAGCAGCTAGAAACCGACCGTAATTTAAATGAAATTGACCAAATTATACGGCAGCTCTCTCTGAATCCCTAACCCACACGGAACAGAATGTTTCCAGTTGCTCTTGGAAGCGGCAAAGTTGGTAGAGGCAGCAGCCGTCCACTTTAAAAGGCTATTATTGAATTCCCATTTCCCCCCCCTTTTTTGTGTTGAAAACAGGAGGTTATATTCTTCTGTGTAAGAGAGGAGCCAGTGGTTTTCCTGCACAAGGAGGACAACTTTGTGCCGTACACCCCCAGGAGGAAGGAAAACCTACATGAGAACCTCCATGGGCTGCAAAAGGAGGAGCTGGTGGAGTGCCTGGAGCTGACCATCAGGAAGGAGGTGATGACACACACTTCCTCAACATCTAACCGTCTGGCAAAGTCGAGCGTTGTAGCACGCACAATGCATATCAGCATTAAAATGTGACCCCCACCCCCTTTACCCCCCACAGCTCCATGACTTTGCCAAGCTCAACGAAAATGTGTTCTACGTCTACAACGACATTGAGTACTTTAAAGACGAGCCGCAGAAGATGACTATCACGTGTGAGGAGGACATCCACGTGACCGAAGAGGTCTATAAGAGGCCCATGTTCACCATGCCGCTCTACAGGTTGTTTGCACTGTTCCTTTATCAGCCCTGGCTCCTCCGCTCAGTTTAGATAGAGTGGCGCGTGGCTCCCCACCGCAGTATATGCAGTGCAGGTTGTAAATCGTGGTGTGCTTGTTTTTGCGCACAAAAAAAAGAGCTTGCAGTGAGACCAGCTCATCATGAGTAGCTCATGACATTACCGGGGCAAGGGAATATATGATTCCCCAAGCAGAGCACAGGGATTCTGATGTGGACAGCGACGGAGAGGGGTGAGCACTCAGCGGTTGAGTCTCACTTGAGGTCAGCGTGATGTTTACGTACAGCGTGTTGTGACCTACATAGCGGCAACGTTGCCAAAACACAGGCTTCATTTGGTCTCAAGTTCAGTGCTCGGTAACACTCTTGTATTGCAGGTACTACCGATTGCCACTGCCGATGGAGGGAGCACCCCTAGAGGAAGACTTTGATGCGTTTGTTAACATACTCAGGGTAAGCTCATGTAAACACCACCTGTATCACACTGGTCGCGGTGCTAGTCCACCAATCAAATAGTGCTTTGGCGTTGGATTAATACGTTCATGCAGTCGCCACATTTATGGTGATTTTGTTTTGATGTGCCATTAATTATTAATGGTTGGAATATTGTAGAGCATCTGGATTTTCTCAGCGAGGTAGTTGGAAGACCATAGTAGCTTCTTTTTTTTCTTTTTTTCGAAAGCATAGCCTTTTCAATCTGTCCTGTGTGTGCTATCAATCACCAAAAACCATAATAGTTACGAATATGACAGACATTCTGCAGTCTGCAATCAGTTTCAGTCCGCTGTTCGGTGGCCATCCGTTTTGTCTGGTTTCCATCTTGCCCTTCACTCACACAGGATGTGCCCTGTCCTTTTGTCTCGTTTTGCCCTTTTTTGGAGCGACTTCCCCAGCAGCAGCCTGTCCAGTTCCCTGTGGTTGGAAAGTGGTTCCCTTTTTCCTTTTCTTTTTGGAACCGTGTGTGGATAAGTCCTGCTGCACTCTTTCTCTTCGCCACTCTGTTATTCTAGAGTCTTCCTTGTTGAAGGACTTCAGGCATGGCAGGCCGTGTCTGCCAGAGCAGTGATAACTTCCTGGACGTTCCCTCACTTCCCTTTTCAGCGGTTGAAACAGGGCTGAAGTTCAAACCACAGTTTCCCTGTATTCAACCTAGATATTTCCACAATTCTGACAAAGGATAATACATTTGGACATATTTTTTGGTTTGGTAATATCACCTCCTCTGTGGGATCTGTTACCAAATATTGTTGAATTCCATGGCCACGTTATTGGGACGCTTGTGCTTGGTAATGCTGTAAGAACTGTAATAGTAACTTATCATTACCACCTCACTGATATTAGTGTTTACCTCTTTGAGGTGCTTCACAGTAGGGCTGGGCAATATGGACAAAATTAATATCACGCTAATCGTAACAAATTATTTCTGTATTGCTACATAACGAAATCTGCTAACAAATCACATTTTAAATGCTCAAATTGATGTTCATCGCATTGAACTGCATGGTAATATAAAGTACAATCAAATACATTTTCTAATAATATTCCCTAATTTTGTTCAGATAGATTTCAATGACTATTTGCTTTTTATCATTAAATTAGACAACAGAATTGTGTATCACTATAACTCGATGTTACTATTTCATCGTGATATGATTCTATTGAAAGACAATAAATGATAATATTAAATTACCGCCCAGCCTGACTTCATCAGTTCTGTTTTGCAGGAGAGCCCCAGCTTGTCTCTGGGCCCGGCCGCGTCCCGGCCGCTGCCTGCCCTGCTCTTCAGCTGCCAGGTGGGTGTCGGCCGCACCAACCTGGCCATGATCCTGGGCACCCTGGTCATGAATCGCCTAAGAGCATCACAAGAGCCGCCGCAGTAAGAACGCAGCATCTCAGCATCAAACTCATCTGGAAAAGCAGGGCGAATAGCAAAACTCGCTAAATTCATCACATGGTTAATCGTACATGATGCAGCTTTGATTTTGTTAATGCCGTGATTTCTTCTGCAGTCCTCGTTGTTGCCAGGGAAGATAGGAGTTGACCTCATTTTCCTTATTTTGCAGAGTTGAGGAGGCAGCAGCCCCAGAGCCCAAACCACTGTTCCAGGTCATCCAGTCTCTGATCAACAAGCTGCCCAATGGACAGGAGGTCATGGAAGAGGTAAAGGAGATGAACTACAGCATCATGACACCTGACTTGTTACAAATATATACAGGACGTGTGCAGGTCCTTAATAAGTCTTAAAATGTTGGTTTTATATTTAATTCTAACTGGCATTAAAAAGGTTTAACTTGACGAAACTTGCAAGGCGTACAATTGATCATGTCTTTTCTTTCATTTTCACACACATCTGATAGGTTGACCAAGCTATCGCCCTGTGTTCAGAAATGCACAACATCAAAGAAGCAATATACGAGAACAAGAGTAAGCTGGAAGGGATTGGAGAAGATTATAAAATTCAGGTTGGTGATGTAGCAGGGAAACGGCAACACGCCATATCACTTCAAAGGTCGCACTTTGTGCCTCAAATGGTTCCTGATTTGAAATGCTGACGATACAGAAAAAAGAAAAGTTCAACTTGGGTACATTGAAGCGGCCATGGAGAGATGATGGAGGACATGTGTAACGGATAACATTAGGAAGCTGAATGGCACCACAGGCATCGGCCAATTTGGGGCCGATCAGGGGCTTGTGAAGCAGAAATCCCCCTCATAGTTGATAAACTAATACGGTATTTTAAACACTGCTCACAAGTTGTATGCTGCAAGAGAACCTTTATATAGATATGCTGTATTGTGATGAATTCATAGCATTTGTGCAGGTGCTTAACTTAAAGAAAGAAAGAGGTTTTGCTTTAAACCCCTATGTAGTTTCACATTTTGTATTAATTTAACATTTCCCTTAACAACAACAAAGCCTACAAAGCTTCCCTTTACAGACATACTGGTTGCCTACTATGTACAGACATTGATGCTTTAAAAAAAAAAATATTTCAGGGAAGCAGCACCAAAGACTACTTTCTGCACAGAACGATGCAGAGTTTGGAGCGCTATTTCTACTTGATTGTGTTCAATGCATACCTTCATGAACAGGTAAAATACTTTTGTTTTGTTCTATGTGGGAATATTCTTCAAAAAAATAGAACGTAAGCCTTGAAAATAATAGATCAGAGTTGTAACTATATATGTTGTGCACCTGTGTGTTTTGCAGTATCCTCTTGCCTTTGTGTCCAACTTCAGCCAGTGGATGTGCTGCCATGCGTGGCTGTACAGGTTACTGGCCTGCATGGACCTATCAGAGCTGTCAGCCCCGGCTGACCTGGTCACTAGAGGAGCCCGTGTCCTGGTGAGACGATCCATAATAAATACATGCACACACACACACAGAATAATGTTTTTTCCCCTCATGATGTGGTCCTTTGAATTTTTATTAACCTTTGTGCTGTAATGTGAAACTAAAATGAATGTATGAATATTGATTAATAGAGTGATTGATTTCCGTGTCATGCGGTCAAGGTGCTCAGCCCACATGAGTTTACAAGACCCATCCATACATCACATCGTGAAATGTGTGTATCGCAAATCTATTCCTAAACAAGCTCAGGGTTTATGCATACGGAGCATGTTGCTGTTTTGCTCGGGCTTTACAGATAACATTTACCACACGGAACCCATCTTTTCTGAAGGATGGCTCATATCATTCCTAATCTTACACAATCGTCTAATCGCAATCGAGTATGTATGTACAAATGCACTCTATGTTATGCGTGTAATGTGTTTGTGCAGGTTGCTGATGAGTACTTGGCTCCAGACGTGCTCAGCACAGTGAAGGAGATGAAGGTGGCCAACTTCAGACGAGTGCCCAAGATGCCTGTTTATGGAATGGCTCAGCCGACATCAGAGGTGCTCATATCTTGATATAAGATATGAATTGAATACAAATACTCTTGTTTATTTTGACAATGATTCAGTACTGATAAAGACCTGTTTAATCACATACAGTAAATCCAGAACAAAATCGCGTGTCATCCAGAAGAGATTACAGCCTGCTATGGATTGTTTTAATTTATATAACTGAAAGACTACGATTGCCATTCAGAGATAGTGTATTTGTCATACTAAGTAGTTATGTATATTCTTTTGCAGTGGGAATGTAATTTTCTGTATAGTTTGTAAGTGCATGACTTTTCATACCCATGTCGCTGACATGTAATATCCAAGAAAATGTTTCCGCAGCTACCTGATAGAATTTATGATCATCGCGAATATGCCTCCCCACAGTCATGAATACGTATGAGAAAGGACTGAGTAGACCTAACTCACGTGCCCACCTAGGATGCTCGAGTCAGAGTTCTAGCCACTGGCATCCACGGTTAAACGTACCTGTGTGCAGGCTACCGCTGCAGTGCTGGCCCACTTGACGGATGAAAAGAGGAAGCACGGCCACATGTTGTGGGTCAACCTGCAGGAGGAGTTGGTGCTAGAAGGGAATGGCCAAGTTTTCACACCCAGGGAGCCTTCTTGTCTGGAGCAGCACATTTCTGTCCCGTCGTCTGACCCACAGCTAATAGAGGTAAAACGGAGATGGCGCTCTCTGCAAAGAAGGATCTCAGATGTTGAGGTTTTTTTATTGTTAGTTTTTTAAGCCTGACATGAGTCTAGTACAATCAAAGAGACGTGGTATGAGTTTTACTATCAAAAAAACGTTAGGAATTGCTCCAGCTTCGAGGTGCTGAGGGGAAAGTGGGTTCATGTCCCTTCCTGCCCTGCAGAAACTGGAGACGTCTCTGAAGGAGGAGATCCTGCGAGCCCAGAAGTGGCTGGAGGTGACGCTGGAGCAGGAGAAGCAGATGAAGATGTTTAAGAACTGCCTGAGCGTACAGGAGATCTTCAACCAGCACAAAAGCTCTTACCGGGGTCTCCTCTACAAACGCATCCCTGTGCCTGACTGCAGCACGCCCAAAGAGGAGGTAACGATGTGAAGGCACAGACGATGCAGACATAAATGCACAATAGCACAAGCGCGAGAGTCGTCTTCATGGTAGCTTCTATCAAGAGGCACTGCAGTGGCTCCTGGAATGCAGAGGGGTGAAAATAGTTAAGCATTGTGCTCCCTCTAGTGGTTTGGAGTGTTACTGTCTTAAAGCATAATCACAGTCTTGCACCGTTCACTGCCCATACTGCCTTTTACCGTTCTCTTCATCATTGTAGTTGAATACTCTTTTACACACTTTTTGCGTAGGAATGTGTTTAAAGCTATGTACAATTGAATTAGATACTTATTTGATATCACACCAGTGATTGATTTCCATATTATACACATTTAATCAAATTTAAAAACTAGAAATATGATCATAGTTTTATTTCTTCTGTTGAATAAGACGAGCACATCTGATATGTTTGTGTTTGTACATTTGTGTGTCCTACTCCTCAGGACTTTGACAAGCTGATGGAGGCCATGAAGAGTGTCTTGGCTGAGGACTCCCACTCAGCCTTCGTTTTCAATTGCTCCAATGGCAAGGGCAGGACCACGACGGCCATGGTCATCGCTGCTCTCACTCTCTGGCACTTCAACGTAAGAGGCTGTCTGTTGTATGTTCCCCGTGTTCACCAAGGCCTTCAGTATTTCAATACTGATTTACGTAAAACTGATCAAATGCGGCTGTTATGTTTTGTTCATCCAACTTGACAACTGGTATATCTGTCTGCAGGGTTTTCCTGAGTTCGGTGATGACGAGATAGTGAGTGTTCCTGGTGCCAAGTACACAAAGGGAGAATTTGAGGTGTGTAACATGCTGCGTTTCTCTCTGTTTTGTCAAGGATCGAAAGTGGTAAGAGTCTTCCTTTTTATTTTATTTTGGCGCCATCTTTGGTGCTCGGCGCTCATTGCTGTGGTGTTTCTGCACCGCACTTCCCAGAGATCACCTCAGTGTGTCCAGTACTTTGATGAGGTTTTCTCTGTAGGTGGCGCTATTTTCTTTGTCTGTTCAGCCATGGTGGCTATCACTGCTCATGATAACGAGCCAGTTCTTCTGCCGTTTATTACAAACAAACCGCTGTTGCGGCCTCTAGTGACATAAGATGCGTCACTATCAGACACCCGGTGTTCAGAACAGCAAATGTAAAAGCTTTCATGAACTGGCTATATGTTGAATCACTGTTGTGGTATAGCAGTTGGCGAGAAAGCAAAGCGAAAATGTATTTATATGAAATTGTCACAGATTATTACTTAAATGCAGGAGATGTGTATGACTGTGTGTGCATATGGTCTTAATTGTGTTAATTTCCAGTAGCACAGCAATTGTAAAGTTGCCATTCATTGTTAACTTCAACTGTGCTCATTTGCTGACCCAGTTTTACATGACCCCTCCAATAATAATAATAATACCCATACAATGAAACCCATCACCCATTGGTTGTTCCAGACCAAACTACAGTATATGTAGCTGTAGAACTGTGTGTTGGAGAAATCTGCAGCCCTTTCATGTCTAAAGTTTTAACTCTCCACCTGTAATTGAAACCTTGAAAATGGCCGCTGTAGCCAAACAACCCCGGAAGCCACAGCCTTTCTCTCCTGGTCTGAATAACGCCTCAGAATGGAAGCAGTTGGACCTCTTCTCGTGTTGTGACGATGAGTCGGTGGTTGGTCGAACCTGCTTGTCTTTAGCACTGTAAACATGGGCACGGTGAAAGGGACGGCGCTCTGCAGGCTCACAATAGTGCGTTCCAATCACAGCAACCCGGCTAGTGGAGTTTCTGGGATACACAGAGTGGTTGCTATGGAAACCCTGGTTGGCTCCAATTCAGCCTTTGAAGGATGTGTGTTGTTGCCGTTCCCCATTTCCTTATCTGCCAAAAAACGGTGTTGCTATGGCTGCGAGCTACAGAGCATTGCATGATGTGGGAACTGGCATAGTGTTAAATATTCCTCTGAGAAAATAAGGATCAAGGGATAAACGGATATATCAAGCAGGTAAAACTAAATAAATCATTTGCTCAGTCAACCAGTGCCGTCAGTAACCTGGTGTCTACTTCTCCTCCCATGCTGGTCTGTATAATAGCAGATCTCTTCCTACATGGCTATAATGAGGTTAACCTTCCGTAAACATCAGAGTTTGTCCCGAGGACCGTGGCGAGGCTGCATGCTGGTGTCAGGCTGCTTGGCAGGCTGGGCTGACACACATACTGCATGAGGAAATAGGGTCTTGCCTGGAGGCCTGTTCTGTCCCCTGCCTGGTCGCCTGCCTGCTTGTCGGGTTAGTTACCATCATCATTGGTGTCTAAGGCTAGTGAAATGGGCCAGCTGTAGTGGGGCCACCAACAGGGCTTCGTAAACTACATCTCATAGCTTGTTCTGGATTGATGCAGCAGACTGCCACGTAGTGTCGTGTTTATTTTAAAATCATACACACATGCACATGGAGATCGTTCCCTACTTCAACTAGGTCAACATTGCACCAGCATGCCAATACACACACACACACACACACACACATCATCCTGCATTTCAATTAGGCCACGAGTGGCAGGCATGACTGCTCTTATCAGCTGGTTCGCCTGAGCATTTAGGTTTTGTACAAAGGGACACGATCAACAGATTTTTCATGGCATTTTCATGAAAGTTAGCGCAGCATTTATTAGATTTAGATTCCTGTAGTGCAACACTATACATTTAGGCATGGTGTGGTGACTATTGGCTTTGGTACTGACTGTGTTTGTTGTGCCGGTGTCCAGGTGGTGATGCAGCTGGTGCGTCTGCTGCCCGACGGCCACAGGATGAAGAGGGAGGTGGACATGGCCCTGGACTCGGTCAGCGAGACCATGACCCCCATGCACTACCACCTGAGAGAGATCATCATCTGCACGTACAGACAGGTACTGTTGGAGGACACATCTTCCTACAGTATTCATTGTTAACCAATCTGACATTGAGAACAAATCATACTAGAGGACACTTCAGAATAGAGCCACAGTAGCACCAATCCAGTCACAACAAACTGTGTAGAGTTGAACAGTGTAGTGGAGAGGTTTGTATATTTTTCTTGTTGGTACTAAATGTAAATTCACAGTGTATATGAGTATTCCAAACCTGGGTAAAATAGTAATTGCAAATATAGGAGACGATATTGAGTGTCCCAAAGCAGAGACAATCACAGGTGAGTATTTGAGGTGTACTTTTCTATGATTGACAACTTCCTGGACACTATATGAATTGTTGTCTTTTGGTAAATCCCACCCGTATCATTCTCATAGCAGTTTAAAACAAATAATGAAAAGAATACAAACAATTATTTATACATTTGTAGTCTTCATGCAGAGACACAAGCATCATGTAGGCGGACACTTCCATATGAGTCCCGTAGATGGCGTCAAGAACTTGTTTGAATCTTTCCAGCCACAGCTGGGACCCAAGGGACATCTGAAGGAGAGCGATCCAATGCTATGTAGACACAAATGACTAACTGTGAGCTGCAGAGTGAGGGGAAAAGAACTGCGGTGCAACACAATAAATAATCTCACAGCTCAACGCATGAAATTCATTGGGGTGGTAAATGCTTTGAAATGAGAGTGTGTAGAAATAGGGCTGTAGAAGAAGTGATTACTTGAGGGATTTTGAGATTTGACTTTGGCTTGTGTACACGGTGCTGTATGAGGTACAATCGGTGTCAAATAGCGTACGTGTCTCGGTTACTTCAGTTGCTACATGCACCGAATGTACAAAATGTTAGAAACACTTTCACGAAGTACACTGATGAGGTTAATCCAGGTGAATCCCTTTATTAAATCTGTGCTAGTCACAAAGGAGCAGGCGAGTTAGTGAAGGATTCTTAAGCTTTGAGACAATTGAGATGTGGATTGTGCAAAAAGGGTCTTTAAGTCAAAGTCAGGAACATGTCCCTAATATGTTGTGCATTCAGTGTAATGACTATGATGCAACAAGGACAAATAGTTTGTAGTCCTTTGTGGGTTGTGAAGGGTCCTATCTTTGGACCAGGTCTCTCCTGAAGCCGTGCCCTCCATAGGACCATGGCTCTGTTTTAGCCATTTGTAATGCAGACTATAATCAATGTGCTTCTGTGCACCGTCAGCCATGCTCATGGTGCTGGAGGTACCCAGCCCCGTCTCCACAATATCAATGGGCCTCATTGTCCTATGCTCTCTCTCTCTCTCTCTCTCTCTCTCTCGCTCGCTCTCTCTCTCTCTCTCTCGCTCTCTCATAGTGTTGATATTTGGTTTATCTGCTATTTGTCTGCATTATGTCTTTCTTACGCTACAAACTCCACAAAATCAATTTGTCACCTCTTAATGATGATCAGTAATTTTCCTGGAGCTATTTAGTGCTTTTAGCACAGGATCCTTGTCATGCCTTTGCTGATTATCTCCTGGCCTCGTGTCGCCCTCTCCTCTATTCATCTTTCATATATCCCAAAAACAAAAACACGTGGACTGCAAATGAATGATTTCTATTTGAAATAGTGCAAGGTAAAAGTGCATTGACCTCAACCTTGTCCCGGAGTTGAACCCTGCTATGAGCCTGTGCACGGAGGACCTCAGGTGGGCACTGTGCTCCCTCTTGGCCTTTCCCTCATCCACGAGCCAGCGGGGCCAGGTGATAAACAGTGCCAGATGTTGCTAGAACCCGGCAACCAGCAGCAGAAGAGCGGGGCAGAAAAGGGGGAAGAGGGGCAGAGGGAAAACGTCTCCCTAACCACCTTCATTCCCACTCTCTCCTCAAGTAGTGTTCCCCTCCTCGCTTCCTCCGACGTACCCTCCTCCCCGACAGTGGTTGGAAAATGTGTCTTTGATAGAGAAAAATGTATTTGCGCCGGGACCCAAACCGTCCGTGAGCTCCCAGAGGGGGCCTGGGTAGGGGGAGGTGGAGGTGGGGGTCCGGTCTGCTCCGAAAGGCTTCATGAAGGGCCTGTAAAT
>OMOT01089706.1:8679-27600 GCA_900312575.1 Acanthochaenus luetkenii | reverse complement strand
TCGACTCCGTTACAAACGAAGTTACCTGTGATCTCCGTCACAGTGTAGTTACGTTAATTGCGCCGCTCTCATACCGAAGACATTCAAAGTCCTTCAGCCGCTCTCTGAAAACGGGTAACCTTCTTCTCTGCTGGTGAAGATACATCATCAACTGTTTCCGCTGCCACAGCGACTAACGTTATATCAGTAACGTTACTAAAATATGCCGTAATCGTTCAATTAATCTTGTTAGCTTTCGATAGCATTAGCTAGCCGCGAAAGGGAGTGATTGAAGGCTAATCTCAACCAATCTAGAATCAGCATTAAAGGTAAAAACCTCAAACTCACGTTTGATTGGTTAGAATGGTCCCTGTCACAAGGCATACTAGCGAAAGGGACGTTCAAGTGCAGAAGAAAAAAACGGAAAAAACGGTCATACCAGAGCGAATTTAGAGAAAGGGACGTTCATGTGAAGAAGAGAAAAACGGTCGCACCAGAACAAATATTTCCACTCGCACAGGTGCGACCAATTATATTTCGAGGTTGCACAGACTACATTTGGTCGCATATGCGACCAAAACGTCGCAATTTCGAGCCCTGCGGTAAACATTTACTAAGAGAGTAACAGTAATACAGAGACATGTGTAGAGTACACCGGGATACGGACTGAGAGAGAGTTAACGTGTTGTGTCAAGTTGCTAAGTGTATAAATAAAAGCCATTGTTCAGATAAAATCCTCATTTTACAGTAACCATCTGCTGAGGTGTGGCTAACTTAGGAAAGGACTATCCACTAAGGATGGGCGGCTCAAAACTGTGGTATTGATACTTCGATACTCGCATACAACTCATTTGGTATCGATGATGTATCAATTGAAGTTATTTTTAATCCAAAATGCGGTTGCGTCAGTCAAGTCATAGTTCCCACTACGAGGTGTGTTGAAGGCAGCCTTACAATCTCCAAGAAGAGAGAAAGCAGAGTTTACAGTTTACAATGTCCAGAGGTTTCTCGCACTATTTTCAAAGGCAATTCAGAGCTTTTTTTTCAATTTCTGTTTGTTGGTTTAATTTTACTCATTAATTAATATATGGTTGTTTGTCTCTTTTGGTCTCTCTTCTGATACACTGCTGTAGTGTGTTGGTCATGTTAAATTAAAAGTACAATAATGCAACTGCTTTGGGGTCAATTCTTAATGTAAACTTTGTTCCTTGTACAATTTACAGCATTAGTTCTCTGAGAATCTCTTATCCAAGCAAAATTGGTATTGTAACTGAAATGTCCCTAAGTGAATTGAATGAAATCGGGAAATATGGGGTGATACCCAGCCCTAGCCAGTATCAAATTTACCTCAATGTCAAGCCCTGCACATGATGACATTAGGCCTGCTGATACTGACGCAGCCAGACATGAACAAAAGAAAAACGGAAGCTAAAATCTAGAATACTACTGGACTCATCCTTGGTGGAGCTGTGAGGAACGTAATGAAAATAAGCATTATACTGGTGGTTCTTTATACCAGGATTGGAGGATTGTAGTGCTTAAATATTCTGTTAAAACTCTTACAGATTCAATTGCTGTAACTGTTAAAACAAAGACAAGTGTTTATGTAATAAATGTGTTTTAAACATTCTTTATCTTATTGTTTCATTATTATGTGTAGTAACATATAGTTACATATGTTTTTAATTGCTCCAAATATGGGCCGTTTAAAACATGGCAACCATATTGTAAATTTCGGCAACCAAAAGCTGTTAAAAGTCGAGCCCTGTCCATTTATTTTATGTGAAGGATGCAACGTGACTGAAACTTACTTAAAAAATCTATACTTCTTGCATGTGGTGCCCCTCGTTTCTCCTCTACAAATTGTATGTGTGTTCCCTCAGTGCCTGGTGCTGGCGCCGACCCGTGAACTGGCCCAGCAGGTGCAACAAGTGGCTGCTGAGTACGGCAGGGCCTCCCGCCTCAAGACCACCTGCATCTATGGTGGAGCACCCAAAGGACCCCAGATCAGGGACCTCGAGAGAGGTATGCTTAATTTTGCACTTGTGAATAGTGTATTTGCTTACTGCAGTTGGACTATTCCTTTGCTATTAGGGTTGCAAATTCTAGGGAATTTCCTTGATCGATAGTCGCCAAAGTTAATGAACGACCAATCGATAACGATACAGCTAAAAATTCCTTATGAATATTTCTTATTAGAAAATACAAAATGCATATTTTTTTCTCAATCAAAGCTTTATTGAAACATTAGATAAATACGCCTGTTTCATGGCATAACACAAACATAATTATGAACGCGGTTTTGTTTAAGTATGATATTTTAATAAGGGTCAGCAAATTTCACTCACTCTTCCGAGGCGAATCAGTGACGAATCAGTAACGCGTTCGTCTATGACATAACATTGCAAAAAATAAGATGAGCCTTAATTAGAAATGTACATTTGCTAAATGATTACAAAATAGATAAATAAAGATAAATTACGTTTTTGAAAACAAAGCTATAATAAATTCCCTCTTGAAATGAGAAAGCTGCGACAGGCCTCAGTTTCAAATGTAAACTACATAAGTGCAGTAACTATCCAAGCCTGTTGATTTTTATTTAAGAATACAAGCATATTTACATGAGGGTGAGCCGTGTGCAGTCGGTTTACAATGAGTCCAGCTGCTGAAAATACACGTTCCGATAGGACCGACGTCCCAGGCAGCAGAAGTAGCTTCGCGCTAACTTTGCCAGCCTCTGGAATCTTCCTCCGTGGACTTTCCACCAATCTGGGACTGACATTTAGCGGTGGTGGAATGTCCTTCAGAAAGTTGTCCACTTCTGTTTCCATGTCGTTGGTGCGGGTGAAGTAAGTTCGTGGTCGCGCAGGAGTAGCATCATTAGCATAGCGTCTCAGGCTGAGGCCTTGCTTCCTGGACTGCAGCACTGCCTGTGGCCTTGTTTTTCATTAAACTGACACAAAGCCGAATCTTGTTTTGAAACTTTGTAATTGTCCAGTCTTTTTCCATTTATTTTACACATCCCATATTTTGTATGTTTTATTTACTGTTTTTATTTTTCCCCTTCTGGTTTTGTTCTAAGGTGTTGAGATTTGCATCGCTACCCCAGGTCGTCTCATTGACTTCCTAGAGTGTGGTAAGACTAACTTGCGGCGTTGTACCTACTTGGTGCTGGATGAAGCTGACCGCATGCTGGACATGGGATTTGAACCACAGATCCGCAAGATAGTGGACCAAATCCGGGTATGTAGCAGCTATGTTATTTCCTTACACTTGGGAGATGATCGCCATTATTATTACATTAAAGTACATTGTTGACATTGTTTTCCCGTTTTCAAAAACATTGACATGCTTGTGACACATGGAACAATAATTTTTACCCGCCAAATTTGAGTCTTAAAGTACCTTGAAGCTACCAAAAAATAGACATTGGATTGAATGACACCTTGGGTGTTGCTGAACTTTTTATTTTATTTTATCTTCTTTTTTTTTTGTCCTCCCAGCCAGACCGTCAGACCCTGATGTGGAGCGCCACCTGGCCTAAGGAGGTTCGTCAGCTGGCTGAGGACTTCCTGAAGGAATATGTCCAGATCAACATCGGAGCTCTGCAGCTCAGCGCCAACCACAACATCCTGCAGATAGTTGATGTCTGCAATGACATGGAGAAGGAGGACAAGTGAGTAGAAGACTCTACTCCCTACTGGGAGAGATTCTCACTGTGCATACTTTTACAGACTATGTTGTAGCATCAGTTGTTGAAGAACACATTATTGACTGAATCTTGTACTACCAATACAATTGTTAGGTCTTTTGCTGCGACAGACTGGTGTGAATTTTTCATCTCTTTTCCTTCAGACTGATCCGTTTGCTGGAGGAGATCATGAGCGAGAAGGAGAACAAGACCATTATTTTTGTGGAGACTAAAAGGCGCTGTGATGAGATTACCAGAAGGATGAGAAGAGATGGGTAAGCATCCCCTATTTCGTCCCATCTTGAAATGTGTTTTTTCCTTAATCAGAGGGAATTCTTCTTTCCAGATTTCCAGGGCTCACATTTAGACCAAATGAAAACAGACCTTTCCCATTCCAAATTCCTACTTGTTAATGTTGCTTTGGTCACATGCATATAATATTTAGTTGAAGTGGGACTGGCAGTGTTTCTGATGCCGTTTTGTCTGTCACAGGTGGCCGGCAATGGGCATTCATGGAGACAAGAGCCAGCAAGAGAGGGATTGGGTCCTCAATGGTAAGATTGAATTCATCACATTGCAATTTGTTTTAATACAACATTAAACTCCGGGATCTTTTAACAAATCATTGCCATTATACACTGCTCTGTATGTAATGCAACTAAATCATATCCCCCTCCCTTCAGAGTTCAAATATGGCAAGGCCCCCATCCTCATCGCTACCGATGTGGCCTCCCGTGGCCTAGGTCAGTATGCCTTTGACTAGCCCCACTTAATTTCTCTTCAATGTTGCACTTTTATTTTAAAGAAAGTGCTTTTGCTTTCTTTAACTTTTCTATGCATTTTCTGAGTTTTTCTCACCTAAAGGTGGAGTCTTTGTGGCAGGCGCTAGGCATGACAGTCCCAGGCCTCGAGAGGGAGAAGGAGGACATATTGGAAGTGCTCCACTGGCTTGGCACCCAGTGGGCCTAGAGAGGTGAAAGCTCTTGTGTGCCAGTGATCTTCAAAAGGCGGTGTGGCTATGCCTTTGTCTCCGATAAGTTGTTTGAATACACACACATCTGTTCTCTGTCCATGGATTTTACCTGCCCAGTGCCATCCAGCCAGCCAGCCAGCTGTTTCCAACTCAAACGTAAAAAAGACATGTTTGATGCTGTGACTTTTGCCTTGCATGCTGTTGTGTTAGCGATCGCTGTATTGCAAGTCACTTGTTTGAGATTTGGAACAATTGTCACCTGTCGGAGCTTGTACCAAATAGCATGGGTGTTTGCAAGCCTGTCTAAGCTTTCCGTTGTTTTTTTCTCCCTCAAAGTGCTGGTTTTCTTGAAATGGAGAGAGCAGTTTTAAATCTTTTATTTCTCATTGAAATTGGGGAGACCTGGCACATGTGTTTAAGGGGTTGTGGGGACATCTAGTGAGAGGAGAAAGAGAGTGAGACAGCTCAAACCAAAGTTCCTCCCTCGCCTGCGTTTTAAAGTCATGTCGAGACCTGCCAACGAGAGACATTTTCTCAAGTGAACACTGGCTTCTGGGAAGATCTTGCCTTGACGAGACTGATGAGGGGGGGTTGTACTGTGCTCTCTGAGGGGTGCCACAGGGTTCAATACATCTGTATTTTTCATTTTCTTTTTTCTGAGCCCCTGTCAAATTAGTACTTGGTCTATTCCGTCTTGGCAAGACGTGCAGTGCGGCCTTTAATATCAAGCTTCTTATGAGAGTGTACTGGGAAAAAAGGACCTGCAGAAATGTACCACTGAACGGTCCTACATTGGCACATGAGGAGGCCCCAGTGCACATAGTGGCCCAACTGCGTAGAAGCTCCTGGATGTCACTTGACAATTTGTGGGGGATTTCGCTGCATTGGGAAAGGACTAGTGAATGCATACTCCTTTATGGTAAGACTTCGAATCCATTTTTTTCTCTCCCTTGGTAACAAAAGGGAGGGTGAATGTCGTTTGGATCTTTTTGATTATGGTAAGCAATTGGAGTGTGCATCGTTTCTCTCTTCCCACAGTAGTATTCCCATGGAGTAGTTATGTATGTACTCTTTACTATGTTGTTTAACACATTTCCTCCACAGTCTAATGACCACTTCCTCCCCCTAGCGTCCACTGTTGCTAACTTGTTGTCCCTTTGATCTGGCTGTTGTGGTGTGCAAACTCCCACGTGGTCGCCTCCTTTTGTTTTGCCACACTGCAACACTTTCACAGATGTGGAGGATGTGAAATTTGTCATCAATTATGACTACCCTAACTCCTCTGAGGATTATATACACCGCATTGGACGCACAGCCCGCAGTCAAAAAACGGGCACGGCCTACACCTTCTTCACCCCCAACAACATGAAACAGGCCAGCGACCTAATCTCTGTGCTCCGCGAGGCCAACCAGGCCATTAACCCTAAGCTGCTCCAGATGGCAGAGGACAGAGGAGGTAAACGGAGTTATTTGTTTACATTGATGATGCAATTGGAATTTCTCCCCACTATTTTTCTACAAAGTTGATGAGCCAGATGCAGTGCATTAGTTGGCTAATGAGGGATGTGTAATTCTTAGGCTTGATGCACAGGGGTGAGAGTGGGTTTGTCAAGTCCACTGCTGATTAGATTTGTTGGTCAAATCTAATGCTATGTCTATCGTGGATTTCTTGGAGGGTTTTATGCACCCATGGTCTTCTCAATGTTCCTTAGTACCACTATAATTTTGTTGGAGGTTCATTTGTTGTTTCAGTTGTCATCAAAGTGGTAACCGTCACTCTGAACCCACTGCCACTCTCTCCCCTCCCTCCTTCCCCCTCCTTTCTTGTACAGGTCGAGGAAGGGGGGGAAGAGGTGGCTACAAGGACGACCGTCGGGATAGGTATTCCGGGGGGGGGAAGAGCAATAACTTTGGTGGTAGCTACAGGGACAGGGACAACGATAGGGGGTTCAGCAGCGGACCAAAAAGTGCCTTTGGTGGCAATAAGGTCCAAAATGGTGGAAGCTATGGAGGCAACAGTGGTAGCTCTAGTGGTAGCTATGGCAACAACTATAGCAACAGCAATGGACAGGGTAATTTCGGTGCTCCTGCAAACCAGGTGGGTGCCTTTGGTAACCAGAGCTTCCAGGGCCCCGCTCAGTTTGGGGGCGTGCAGAGGGCTGCTCAGAATGGCATGAACCACCCGCCGTTCCCTTTCAGCTCTCAGTCACACTCACAGGCCCAACAGCCACCACCCCCACCACCGATGGTGCCCTACCCCATGCCACCGCAGTTCCCACAGTAGATATGATATACGCACAATATACGGAACCAACTTGATTTTTTTTTTCTCTAGTCTTGATATCTTACAGTATGATTATTATTATTATCCTTTGTACTGTTTAACTTTTTTTGTTGCTTACAGCAGGGTTGGAAGTATTCAGTAAACCCAGAGCATTAAAAAGAGTCATAGACAGGTCTCCTGTAGTGTAACTATAATTGCTGCACTTTTCCTTGACTGTTTTTATTTGTTACATTCCTCAGTAATTTATTTTTACTAGGCAATGCAATGTTTTGAGTTTGTGGTTGTTTAAAGTGATGTTATGAAGCTCATTTGTAAAGGGTTTGCACGGCCCTTTTAAATAAAAGAAGAACATTTAAATATTGTGTTTGTTCCAATTTTGGCTTGGAAGTATTACTGGAATTTTGGCT
Organism: Acanthochaenus luetkenii; assembly: GCA_900312575.1. Classification (NCBI taxonomy): domain Eukaryota; kingdom Metazoa; phylum Chordata; class Actinopteri; order Beryciformes; family Stephanoberycidae; genus Acanthochaenus; species Acanthochaenus luetkenii. The sequence continues at coordinate 20,266 of OMOT01089706.1, read as the reverse complement.
TTTTTTGTGGATCTTGTTTTGTCCAAACTTTCATATCATGGGTGCCCGATTAAAGGATACGTTCGCTATTTTGTACCTTAGACCCTATTTGTGGACTTTCTACCATGCAACTAAAACACGGAGACCGTCACTTCACTGATCGGTTCAGTATTGAGCTTTCTACAGTTTTCCTGCAGGCTCTTACTGGGTTACAGTAGAAGACTATTGGGCAATCTGAAATGCTTTGGAACAACTGATAAATGTGCTTTTCCAAGACTGGAAGCTCAGGGTGTATTCTTACAGGTCTCGGTATGATCCTGTTAAGAAACACTAACTAACAGCTGGATTTATAGTCACCATGCAATCAGGTAGGTCTGCATTACACTGAAGCCATACGTCCATCGTCCAACTAGCCAAGCTGGGTGACCATGAAACTGAATTAATTTACAGGGTACGTTTTTTTTGTTAAAAAATTTAAACGACGATAATTCACAATTATGAATGCCATGCAGTGTTGGACTCCATTAAGTTCTGTGGTCTACTGGATCAGCCCCACAACAGTTGGTACATGCCATCGTTACAAACCAATTACATATCTTCTGTACGTTTCTATGCCATAAAAACGTGCACACCGTCTGAACGCGTATGCTAAGTAGTTTGCTTTCTGCAACTAAAAGCGACGAGTAGTGTGGAGTTTCACTTCGACACACTACATAGCATAAGGATTGTACTTTATTGATTTTCCTACGGGAAAGTCGGGTGTCACAGCAGCAATTGGCAGAACAATACCAGAAAGATGATCAAACGTAATCGTGGACAAATAAAAATAATACAATTAGACGTTTTTGTGCAGAAACGTAGAGAAAAGAGGTACATTGTAGTATGTACCAACATTGCTGCTCAATCTCAATTATGACAATCTATAAAGTAATATTTTGGGTATTGAAAAACGCCTATTTTCGCAGACCTAAATAAATAATCATATCGTAACCCGGAAGTAAATGTTTAAGTTCCGGGTTCAGCTTTCATGTTTTCTGGTTTGTCTCGGTTCGTCTAAGAGCGTGTCAATGAACATATAGTGGACACCCAGAGCTAGTCTTTGAGAAAAACAGCCTCGTTTCAGGTCGATCACTATAGTAACGGTTGTATTATATTATACGGTGCGTGGTAAAAGAGCAGAAAAGACAACGCACGCATGAGGGCTTACCATACGGTCAAAACCACCATATCTACATGTGTAGACCAGAAGGTGGGCCACGTTTTTATTAATTATTGAGTCATTCCGTCTTTAAATAGTCAATCTTTGGTTTGACGTTTCTTTCACTGAGGGATGAACGACTTCTGAATATGTTAACTTACTGTGTCAGACGCTTCCCGACAAGGCGTGTCGCCATGATACAACCGTCACAGTGCAGAATCGCACTGGCTTTGCAGCACACCAGGGGGCGCTGTGGCGCGGCAGGCGCGACACACGAGGATTTTGATCAGGCCAAGGCATTGCTGCGGCTCTGCGCCGAAAGACACTACATTTCGCCTGGCCAGACTCACACAGACTCATTTCAGCGTGAGGTGAGCTGCAGCTATGGACCCCTGGGCACGGATCTCAGGAGAAACCTTGTGGATCAGTGGTGGCGCGCTGTGACCAGGTCCAGAGCTCGGGTGTTTGGAATAAGCACACCGAACAGCAGAGAGGACAGAGCTGTGGGTGGAAACGGGCAACTGAAGATTATTGACACTGAGAGCCTAAGACAAGTACTTGACCCGAGAGAGCCGAGCGAGGACCAGCTCATCCGGGAGTTACAGACGCTCCTTCAGAGGTCGGCGTCTCTGAGAACCAACGTTCTTCAAGGTAGAGTGGTCTGTATGCTCCATGTCAGACGTTATACACATGGATCACAGGATTAGGATTATTATGACAGTCAGCAGGGTAGCATAGTGTTTAGAGAGACACCCCCCCCTGGGTTCAGGTCACAGTGTCAGCTGACCTCTGACCTCCCTGCGGCAGGGGGCAAGTGAAGAGAGATCCCAGCCCCTATATCTGGTAGCTGAGCAAAACAACATTCAGCCGAACAATATCAAAACGCACAGATTTTTGGGGGAAACCGAAACGTCGACGATAAGTCTTTGATTCCCGCGTCCTAACATGGTCTTCATGGCCTACATGTGTTGTGCTTTGTGTTGTTCCCAGGTGCCCTTGAGCAGTACGTCCCCTCACTGGAGCTGGTGAACAGGAAGCTGCCCTTCGGCCTGGCCGAGACGGGTCTGTGCTTCCAGCCCTCGGATGGCTCTGGTCGGTGAGGCTTCATCTACTGTCCCTCCACCACGGTACATGGTACACGGGACATCATGTCGTCGTGGTGGTGGCAGCAGTGCGTCAGTATGAAGACACATTCGCGTGAACACAGTAACTCGAGACCAATACGCGACCGAGACGTCACACTCGCACCACAGCGTCCCCCTATAGAGCAGATGAGCTGATCAGATTGTGCAGCACCTTGTTTTTTCTTGACTTACTGTAACTCCTTAATGCTTTAAGATACTGAGTTCATATTGATGCCACCCATGTGTTATGGGAGTGTATGTTGATATATAAATGTGTTATTTAATGCAGTAATTAGCCAAATGTTTAGTATATCATGGTGACTGCGGTGGGACATTAGGCAGCTCAAGGGCCTCTTGTTGTACTTGGTGAGCAACTTCTGTTGACTTTGTTATAGAACGTGCAGCACACAGCCAACCTAGCCACCAGTCATCACACCAGTTTCGCCGGGCATGATGTCAATAATTAAAAGGATATTAGACACTTTTCGTAGTTGTTTCGCAATCCGAACATTGACTGCTCACCTAGATACAGTTTTGTAAACGGCCCCCGCCCCCGACACGCAGTTCTCCGCGGGAACAGGGAAAACGTATGGTCTCTACGTGTCGGTTGCATGGTAGAAAGTCTAAGGTCCAAAATGTTATTTGATCAGTGTCAGATTCATATTCGCTGGACATGGCATCAGCAATAGGTTAAAACAATAACCTCTGTTATACACCATTCGTTGTGTGTATACAGTTTGATATTACCTGATGTAAATGCACAAGGGATCGCTACATCAATTCCGGGGAACTGGTAAACGAAGTGATGGCTAACTGTTAAATAATCTCTCTGTTTCTGCCAGGCCAGCTGAAGTCACCCAGGCGTCTCTGGTGTGGTTCTGCTCTCCCCGAACCTCCTCCCAGTGGCTCGACCACTGGGCACGACAGAGGCTGCAGTGGTGGAGGACGGTGAGTGTGGGAGGCAGTGTCTCCCCAGAAATATGTGTTGGACGGTTGGAAAGATCTCAGAAGTCCTGTCAAAGCTACATGACAGAAAAACTCTCCGATGGGGGGGGTGTTCAGGTCAGCTGTGTAAAGAGGGTTCTAGATTGGCAACTGGCATTTGTGCAGCCCTGGTCCCTGCCCATAGTTCGTTGATATCGATATCCAAATCAAAATATTGACTTCTTGAATTTCTACATAACTAGAGGTTGCAATGTTTTCTTCAAGGATTTCAGATGGCTTTCTAAACAAGGGATTCTGGTGCAGTGCCAAGCCCCATGCCTATAAATCAAGTTACATGTCAGAGAAAGCCTTTGTATTGAAATGGGCCAAATCCTAGAAAACGGTTTCCACATGTTGTCATTCTTATTGCAATGACAATATTCTGGTCTTGATGTTTGGTCAGTATCGTGCGTCGGGCTGGAACACAAAATGGGTTGTGGTCCTTTACAGTTTGCCTTGGGCCCATCAGACTTCAGCAGCAGTGACATCCCAGAGGACGAGCTGGGAGGGGGGGCGTCTCGCGGTGTGAGGATCGTCTACAGTTTCCCATGGGGAGAGCAGCTACTAGAGACGCTGTCGAGTCGAGGAGACGCTGAGCTGCTGCAGACGCACAAAGGAGTCCGCACCAAACTACAGGTCAGCATGCAAGTTCAACTGTGCTTTAACGTGGACAGTGGCTTTTGGGGGGGAGATTTATGTCATGCATCTGCACTCCATTGTTACACTGCAGCTGTCCAGCAGCCATTGCTGAAAAGTAGGTTTGAGGTTATAGAGGCTTTGAAAATCCATGAAATTCCTGGAAAAGTTAGGAAATTAGAAAAACTGTTTTCCAGCCCTGGAGATGGTTTGGAATTAACTGAATTTTTAGGAAAAGTTTTGAATACACCGTTTTTGGCTATTGTTTAAAATATGTTCATACAAATCTCAAAACATATCTAACGTTATGCGAAATACGTTCCTTGTATTACTAATTCAAAATCGAGTGCTGCGCTGCACAGGCTGTGTGACCGTTGAAGCTTCACTAGTATCACATGATACACATTGGTATGCAGCTAGTTGGCGGCGGGAATGTCTAACGAACGAGTAAAGTTAGCAAGCGCTAGCAGTTAGCTTATCCTCAGAAATGCCTGGGAAGTGCGTGTTTAATAATGTGTGGCTTTCAAACAACAAATATAATACATGGCTTGAGCGAGGCAGACCCTAGCTCCGCTGGATGTAGGCTCTGCACCAAAACGTTTGATGTTGGCAACATGGGGGAAGCGGCTTTGGTCAGCCACGCTAAAGGGAAAAAGCATCAAGACAACGCCAGCGTCCGCACATATTTCACGCCTGCCGTAGCCAGGACAGATAATGTTAGCGCTTCTACGAGCACAACAAGCATCGGAATAGCCACGACTAATTTCCATTTGTATGACTGTTGTATTTTTTTGTATGTACTGTTTGTGTGTATTGTTGAAACAATGTTTTTACGCCGCCCTCTTGGCCAGGTCACTCTCGTAAAATAGATTTTAATCTCTGAGTTTTTTTACCTGGTTAAATAAAGGAAATCGATTGATTGAGACAACTTCAACCGATTCTCAACCAATCCATTGCCGCATCCAATAGGGACAAGAGAAAAATGTCCATCTGTAGATATTTTCCTCTATCGTTTCTATTGCCATTGTCCGCATTTTACGTCATTCCCGACCCCACTTTACGTTCTCTACATGTGGGCTGGAATAACAAACAAACATGGAGCAGCGTGACACAGAACTAAACTCTATTGCTAATTGTTCCACTGATTTACAACCAGAAAAACTTTTATGCGATGGACCATCAGCTCTTATCACGAGTGAGGCTCTGTATGTAATCTGGACTGCTTAGCTCTGCTATATTTGACCAAACGCTATGAGAACAAAGTTATTTTGACTCAATGCTGGGTAAGTACCGTAAATACTCCATTACACGCAACACAATATAAAGAGCGACTGGCTGGACCATGGTTTCACAAGAGATGGCTCACTTGACCGCAGCCACACCGGGCTGTGAATAATCTGCTACGTTTTTGCCGTCTTTAGTTTACTTCTTCCGTTGATTTGTGAATTCTTATTACTTTAAATTCTAGATGATCTCCCTGCTGAGGACCTTTGGCAGTGTTTGGATTAGTTGGAAGTTCACAAATGAAAATTCTAATTTTTGTACATTTTCTGTTGTCTTATTTCCCAGGGAGAAAATAAGAATCTTATTTTTAATACAACAATAAAAATATATATTGTATAGATACATTTCTGTTTTGTTTGACAGAAAGCGTACTATATCACGATATATATTGTTGTCGTGATATGAAATTACCCATATCGTGATAGAAGATTTTGTCCATATCGCACAGCCCTAGCATCCAATGATCTGCTATCGGCTGAAGTAATGTGCTGACATTCACTTAAGCCAATGCAAGATTAGTGAAAATTAAAAATGTTGCACTGTATGTGTTGATACAAAGGCATTCCATTCCTAATTACATGCTACAGTTTTGCTACACTGCCTGTTTTAGGGCATAACACACTGGAGTAAGAACCTCATTATTGCGCCCTACAATAGCTATATAGGCGTACCTATTTTAAACTACTTTAAATAAAGACATGGAAATGGGGTAAAATATTATGGAAAAGTTGTGAAAATTCATCGGTAAAAATGTGTGGGAACCCTGGCTCAAAGGTCGCAACTAAGGATGGGAGACACACAAAATAAGTATAATTCAAATGAATTAATAACAAAAGCAAGGAAATCAAGTACATGGTAGCTATGGTTGTCAGTGGAATCGGTAGTGTTAGTGAGTGGATGAGTGTAGCACGCAGTGCGTGTTGAAAGATGTCAACTAAACAACAGTACAAAAATAAAGATGTGCATGGGAAAAGAGGAGCCCTCCTCCTGAGGGCTGGCAGCAGCTCTTAAGTCTAGGGGTGTACCCTGGTGCACTCCATTTGCCTGACGGCTCCAGTCCTAGAAACAACAACATAGAACAGAACCAAATAGACTGGGTAGGGTCGTCACACATCAAAAATCTAGCAACTATCTTGACACCATCATGGAGGACCACTGGAGAAAGGATTCTGTCCAAATAATGCCTAGATATATAAAAGCCAGGCTGGAAAATTAGATACCTAAAAAAAAAGAAAAAAAAAGATAATAGTGGTGTCTGTTCTGTAATGTTTAAATGGAAAGTGAATAGTCTGATAAGGTCATTATGTTACTGTGACACAGGAAACTGTCTTGTCAGCTCAGTTAACCTAAATGTACAGTTCATTTTTGTTTGTTAGCTTACTAGCTGGCCAGCAGGCTAACTAATTAGACTAGGGCTGATGTTAATGCCAACATGAAACTACTGGCCACTACTAACACCAGCTTCCACTAGATAAGTACTATGCAAATCACATGTGTAACAATTCAGTGGTGGTTAGCTAGCTAACATCTAAACACAAAGTCAGTCATATACAGTACATCAGTTCTGATATTCAATGTCGGGCAGTTTCATCTTGAATGTAATCACGTGCATTCTTCTGAGTCTTACTGAGCAGCACCTTTGTCCTTCTAAACATGCTTCAGTGTCGGGACGGGCGGAAGTTAGTGGTTCCTCACGTTGTCTCTATAACCGGGAACATGGACAGTGGTGTGATGGCCTATCTGTACAACTCACTACAACACCTGAAGAGAGAAGACGGCAAGCAGAAACTGCAGCAGAGAAAGGTGACAATCCATACCAACTGTGCTATATACAGTTGTGGTCAAAAGTTTACAAAGAACATGTATATCAAGGCAGTCTTGAGTTTACAATAATTTCAACTAAATTTGTTGGCTTTCTGACATAGACTTGTTTCTTCAGCACAGTCCACATGTTCTACCACCATGCTTGATGGTAAGTTTGGTGTTCTTGGGGTTAAAGGCCTCACCTTGTTCCCTCCAAACATATTTCTGGTCATTGTGGCCAAACACCTACATTTCTGTTTCATCTGACCACAGAACTTTCCTCCAGAAGGCCTTTTCTTTGTCCATGTGATCAGCAGCAAACTTCAGTCGAGCCTTAAGGTGCCGCTTCTAGAGCGAAGGCTTCCTTCTTGCACTGCAGCCTCTAAAACACCTTGACTGTGGACACTGACATCTGTGTTCCATCAGCTTCTAGTTCATCACAGATCCGTTTCCTGGTGGTTCTTGGTTGACTCTTGACCATCCTGACCAGTTTTCTCTCAGCAGCAGGTGATAGCTTGTGTTTTCCTCCTGATCGTAGCAGTGACATAACTACACCAGGCACTTTATACTGTCAAACAATTGTTTGCACAGTTGATCTTGGGACCTGTAGCTGCTTTGAAATGGCTCCAAGTTACTTTCCTGGCTTTTTCAGATCTGTGCTGAGCTCCTTAGACTTTCCCATTGTAGCGTTTGTGGCTGAGTCTATTTCAATGGATCAGAGAAGTCACCACCTGTAGTCAATAATAATCACTCACAATAAGTTAAGAGGCCACAAAGAACATTTGATTGCCACAACATTCTACATCACCAAAGGTGATAATTCCAGTTGCTGTATGTATATTTTTGACCCAGCAGATTCTGTCATATTTCCAGAAGACTAAATGTATAAAAGAACCAAAATGCATGAATGTTTTTTGTGACAGACGCATGTGTTCCAATCATTCCATCACAGACAAATAAGAGTTGTAGAAATCATTGGAAACTCAAGACTGTAATGATGATCTTTACAAGTGTATGTAACTTTTGACAACAACTGTGTATTATTTATAAATAACAATTCGGGTAACAGGAAACATTATGACATTCTCATGAACTTTTTTTATTGTGATTCTTTTTAATGATCTTCCTACATTATGCATTTCTCTCACTGTGTTTGGTTCACCATTGATTTCAGGTTCTGAAGTTGCATCCAGTGTTGGCTCCAGTCAAGGTGGCTTTGGACACAGGCAGGGGAGCCACTATGGAGCTGAGACAGGTAAGAGAAGCTTGTGTTGACTGAACACATCAAAGATAATGTTAAATGGAATTATTCTTTATTAACTTCATGTGAATACACACATCTAAAAACGTCGTTTTTTTCCTGCTGGGCAGAAAATGAACGTTCAAGTGAATGCCATAGAGTCAGCACAAAGTTATTTAATTAAACAAACTTTTTTGTTGATTGTGTGGGCATCTCTCAAGGTGGAATAATGAGCGATGAATTAATGTGTAGGTTTGTGAAGGCCTGCTGCAGGAGTTCCTGGAGGCTCGGATCTCTGCATGGCCTGGATATCTGGAAACCATGCCAACATCAATGGAGCTGCTGAACGCCAAGTAAAGTGCTGTTCATTGTTTTGATGTTATACTGATGCACTGATTGAAAACCCTCTCTTAGGGCTATGTGGCAGGTAAAGTGATCATTAGGAGCAAATTATGGAAGTTTCTCTTTGTGTGTGTGTGTTTCCGTGTTTCCAGGTATGATGAGATGGGAGTTCTTTTCACTGTGGTGATCAGTGAGAACACGCTGGAGAGCGGCCTCCTGCAGGTCCGCAGCAGAGACACCACCATCAAGGAGACCATGCACATCTCTGAGATCAAGAACTTCCTCGCCAGATACATATCTGCTGCTGACATCTGAATGGGCTTTCTTTCGAAGGGAGGGAATACTGCACCACCTCCGTTTTGCATCCCTTCTAGGTGCAAAACTATAACGCATCTCAAAGGTCAAGGACTTCCATGCAAGGAATTGTTTTGCTGCAGAGAATATTTTATGAAAATGGATCACTTCCTGAATGATAGCTGAAGAGTTGGACTTGATGTGACCCAGCTAGGGACTGTGGATGTATTGTGTTTATGTACATTTAGCTGATAGGTCATTCTCTTGATCCCCTGGAGGGCAAAGAGACTATCATAGGTGGTCAGAATTAAGACGTGCACAGTGTAGCATTGAGTGTACATTTCTTGAATGGGCAAGATTTGCACCCTCACATTATGCTTGTACCCCCCAAATCGTACTGGCCATGACAGTTCTCCCTCATCCTGCATCTTTCTGTCAGTATATCTCCAGGGAAAGAGATCAGCGTTATGTGTATAACTGTCTACTCAACAGTGTTAAATAGGGTGGTGGTCTAAGTGGAGGATGGGCAAAGATGCCTAGTTTGGTGTGTCTTTCACTTTTTATATGATTTATATATAAAAGTATTATTATAAAATGTATACATTTTCATTAAAATATCAAACTATGAAAATGTTTGAATTTTTTGTTCATCATGGTGGCTGTTGTAGATTACAGTTGATTATGAATGACTTGTGCTTCAGGCATCCCACAGATTTTGAAACAAATGATGACAATATAAGAATCTAATGTGATACCAGAAGGTCCTTCAAAGTAACGTGTGGGAGCCAAGATGTTGGGAATGTTATGCGCAGTGGCTCATTATAGCATTATATACAACCTTCTCCCTTGACTTGCTACAGTGCTGTTCATTATGTCTTTGAGTTTAATATTTCATTTTAGAGGGTGGTGGGTTTACTTCATTATGTGGTATTGGTGAATGTGATGGTGAAGTTCTCTAATTATAGTGGTTTCCTTATGCAAGCATAATTCAATACAGCATGCCTGAATGGAGTGGGGAAAGTAGAGCGGGATGACGTGGCAAAGCTTTTCCAGTATCTTTGGGGAAAGTCATCCATTTGTGCTGCCTTCAAAGTTTTTTGAGAAAGTGGACTTTTTCATAGGAAATAAGCTATACAAATTACTCTAGAGTACATTGAGGTAAACATAAGGATTCTTCCTTTGCTGATTGTAATTACATGTGGGCTGCTAAGGACTAAATGGTGCTGTGTTTTATTGTAATGAACTTGATAGGCTATAGTTAATAACCATATATTAAAAACATCTTTAGCGTCTTTTCCCTAGTATGACTACAAAGTCTCGCGAGTTTTGGCTGTAGATAAACTCCTCCCTCTACAGTCATTGGTTCCTGGCTTTTCTTCCAGCAGTGTTGCCAACTTGGCGACTTTCTCTCTGGCGACTTTGTTGTTGTTGTTATTGGAGACTGTTCTGGTGTTTTGGGGACACTGACGTGAAAGCACGTAACGTTGTCCTTTTGCACTTACTGTACTCAACGAGCAGCGGGTGCTGCCGTGAGCCCCTCCCCCGTCCCAAAGCACTCTCAGGCGGTCAGTCTACAGTCTCACAGAGAGGAGACCCGCACCGCTCCGAGTCCACACTGCAAATGACTCTAAGTGACTCGAAACATATTCAGGGTGTCTTCACTCACTTTCTGTCTCCCCCATGACGTTACTCCCCTCTCCTACAGCGTAACGGCCTATTATGCAAATTACGATGACGTCATTTGGTGCCTTTTAGGACGGCCAATAGCTACTTTCGTTACTGAGGAGTTGGCAACACTCTTTCAGGGCATGTGTGTGTTGCTCAGCTGTTAGCGTTCGAAGATAGCCACAGCAGACAAGCAAAACGAGGCTAAAGTAGTCACAATGCCCGAAAATAAAGAAAATGGACTGGATGGAGCTCTTGGTCTGGAAAGTATCCTTCTTAAAAACTGACTACGCTCAGCCCCGGTTTCCGTTAATCATATTTGCCTCAACGACAGAGGTTGAACGCTAGCAAACGTTAGCTAGCTAGCTTATAGGATAGCTAACTTAGTCTACGTGTCATACTATAGCAGGCTTACAATGTCGGTAGCAATTATGAAAAGCGGGTTATCCTATCTAGTTTGTCAAATACATTTTCATTAATTGTGGCAAGTCGGCTAGGGAGGTGAATTGATTTGTATAGCGATATAGACGTGGTCATTTCTCCACAGCTGTTGTCACCAGTGAGTTCTTGTGTCTACATTACCGTCGCCTGCAATATATGTCACAGCAGTGTACTCTTACTGCACTGATCAAATGCCGTACCAACTAACATCCTTCCCCAGGAGTCCCATCTGTGTGATGAGCAAGTTGTATGAAAAGTTGTCCCTTAACAATTAATTGCAGTTTTGCAGATCATCAAGGATTCCCAGCAGCAGCATGGCCTCAGGCATGGAGACTACCAGAGATACAGGTGAGCTGTGGTACAGGTTACTGCCTCTGGAGCCTCATTGCCCCACTGTGTGGACCCCACGGTTACAGACAGTTCTCTGGGTGTAGTGTCCGGCTGTGTACACTTAGAAGTGCAGAGCGTGAAATGTTTCACCATGCTTTATTTCAGATTCAGATTCAGATTCTGTGCATATATGGTATTATATGACAGGAAATATGAAAGGAAAGCCCAATTAGACATCAGTGTTTCTACAGAGTATGGATGGGAACT
>OMOT01089700.1:0-15720 GCA_900312575.1 Acanthochaenus luetkenii | reverse complement strand
TGCAGGTCCCGAGAGTTAAAACGGAATTGGGTAAAAAGGCTTTGAAATTCGCTGCCCCTTCTTCCTGGAATGATGTGCAGAAGGACCTGAAACTACCTCATTTGATTACTCTGGGGAAATTTAAGTCAATTTTAAAAGACAGATAAAATAGTTATCTCGGCCATTGTAGCTGCTTCTAATTTCCATTTGTATGACTGTTGTATTTATTTGTATATACTGTTTTTGTGTGTATTGTTGTAACAATGTTTTTACACTGCCCTCTTGGCCAGGTCACTCTTGGAAATGAGATTTTAATCTCAATGAGTTTTTTTACCTGGTTAAATAAAGGAAATTGATTGAGTCACTATCTCACATAGCAGATGCCCACGCTAATACGTTACCTTTAAGGAGACCCATAACATAAGCCACTCTAGACTGGTCAGTAGCGTAGGTCTGTGGCTGTTGACTAAATACTAATGAACACTGTATGAGGAAAGCCCTACAGGAACCTAAAGTAGTGCTCCGGCGCTGGAATGTGCAGCTCCCTGGGCAGGCAAGTTGGCATTTCCGGAATATCTGGAGAAGCGGAGGCGCTCGGGGAAGTTGAGCGTGCCTGTCCTTCGAGTCGGCCCACACTGGCCGAGAGGCATTGGAGGGTGTCCATGATGTTCCGGAGAAGCTGCTCGTGATGTCCAACGAGCGCACCCTGGTTAGCGAGAGCCTGGTGGAGATTATCCGTGTCTGCTGGGTCCATGTTGGCCAGATCGTTCTGTAACGGTTGTGGGACGGGGAGGACCCAAACGCAGAACACAGAGTTGGCATGAAATAAGAATAAAAGTTTATTGTAGGGGTTTAGGAAGGTGGAGATGGGAATAATGTCCGGGGATCTGGCTGGAGAAGATGGAGGAGAATGGAGGAGGTGAAGTCCGTGGTAGGAGAGAACGGAGGCAGGGCGTGAGCGTGGCAGGCTGGCAGGACGCAGAGGTGGGAGAAGACGTGAGTACACAGGGATGGAATAGACAGGCAAGCAGGCAGGTCGGTAAACGGCGGAACTGATCCTGAAGCACATGGAGAGAAATATTCACACTGGGAAATCTTCATAGAGCATAGAACTATGAGAAGCCGAGAAGCGATAACTACCAACTGATGCAACGATCTGGCGATGAGTGAGTGAAGAGCCAGGATTTATATACACTGTGGGTTGATGGGATGATGAGACTCAGGTGTGCTGATTGCCACCCCCTCAGGTGATCAGGAGGAGGCCACGTCCATGCCAATACACACACACACACACACACAGACAGACGGAAAGAAACACACAGGGGAGAGAACACACAAGACATACTAGGGAGTCAGCTGGTCACGGTTTCAACCGTGACAGACCTTCGATCCCTCAGGCGGCACTGCATTAAAACCGACATGATTGTGTAATGGATATTACTACATGGGCTCGAGAACACTTACGAAAACACAGTTTGTCGCTGCAGCTACAAATGCAAGTTAGGACTCTATCATGCAAAGTGAAAACCATATATCAACAACATCCAGAAACACCGCCGACTTCTCTGGGCCTGAGCTCATCTGTGATGGACTGACGCAAAGTGGAAACGTGTGCTGTGGTCTGACGAGTCCACATTTCAAATTGTTTTTGGAAATCATGGACGTCGTGTCCCCCGAGCTAATAAGAAAAAGCACCATTGAGATTGTTACCAGTGCAAAGTTCAAAAGCCAGTATCTGTGATGTGACATGTGCTGCCATCCACACAACGTCTTTTTCAGGGACGTCCCTGCTTATTTCAGCAAGACAATACCAAGCCACCTGTATTACAACAGCGTGGCTTCGTACTAAAGGAGTGCAGGTACTAGACTGGCCTGCCTGCAGTCCAGACATGTCTCCCATTGAAAATGTGTAGCACATTATGAAGCGCAACATATGACAACGGAAACCCCAGACTGTTGAGCAACTGAAGTATGTCAATCAAGTATAGGAAAGAATGTCACTATCAAAACTTCAACAGTTGGTGTCCTCAGTTCCCAAACACGTACTGGGTGTTGTTAAAAGAAAAGGTGATGTAACACAGTAGTAAACATCCCCCTGTCCCAACCTTTTTGGAATGTGTTGCAGGCATCAAATTCAGAATGTTTTGGAACTGTATTCAATTAATTAAAGGTTGAAAAGGATTTGCAATCATTGCATTCTGTTTTTATTTACAGTTTACAAAACACCCCACATTTAATCGGGGTTGTAATACCAAAGTGTAGCAGCCAGTGTTGCTCATGTGCCATCAACTCACCAGTAAACAGTTCCCACCCTAGTAAAAATGGCTTCCCCAGACTTGACATTAACATCAGACTACAATGTGTTCCGCTAGCTTCATCAGTCTTCATCATAAATCATTATTTATTTATCCTAAACATTCACAAACAGCTGATCATTGATAATAATTTAAATATCTTGCCTGAGCTGCTGATAATTATCCTACAGTACAACACCTCAGCCAAAGTGTTCTTGTTCTTGTTTTTACTCTACATTTTAATCAGTAAGTATGAGTTGCAGCATTTCTTAACACTGAGTTAAAAACCCTCAAAGCAACTGTCAACACTAAGACTGTTTAACCAAATAGTTAATTCAATTCACAAAATGCAACCAAGCTCTCAAAACAATGAAGATATTGAATAAGTCAACCAAAACAGTCTGTTACACACTGACCCAGAAAACACTAAGTTCAGCATCAATACTGCAGTGAGCCTTTGTGTTCTGTGGATCTATATATTTAAACTGCACACAATTTGCTTACTTTACTTTTGCTTGTAAACAGCATGATACCTTGTTGTACTGTGTACTATACTGAGTGATACACAATATAAACACTGCAGAAAAGGCGTATTTTACTTTTTCCCATTCTGATCTGGATCCAGTTGTTGTTGTTTTTTTTATAATTGCAAGATACACAAAACGAAATAGTAATGGAACAAAAATTCCAATACTATAATAGGCAATATGCTCGCGGCTCCATAACAGAGAGAGAGAGAGAGAGAGAGAGAGAGAGAGAGGGAGAGAGAGAATATATGATATATGGTATCACTAATATATGATATATCCTAGTTAACAGATTAACTGTGCTGCAGATTCTCCCCTCTAATCAGACAGTACCGCACGCAGAGAGAGCAACACACAGCGAGGCTGCGGGAGAGGATGAGCCAATCACAGTCTGTCCTTATTGTCTGAGAGCCAATCACAGTCTGTCTTTACTGTCTGTGAGCCAATCTGATCTCATCATGTAGGGAAACATATCTTGTGCAAGATGATATTTATAGAAGAGCCTGCTCACTTTTAGTTTTGCTATATTTTACATTTTATATTTTAAATGCTTGCTATGTTTTAAACTGCCGTGAAATTTATTTGGGGAGCGTGAGAGCATGAGACAGAGGCTGAAAGTGTGTGTTAAAAGCGTGATAGTTGGCAACCCTGATGTAAGCTATTTGGGTAGGCTAGTATGCTAACTAGCTTGCGGCACTCAGCTACCCAGCACGGGTAACCTGTGTTGGCTAACGTTTGTGGGATAGTTAGCTGACTGTCATCCTACCCGATCTAACATTTAAATAGCGGTCTATGGAGAGCGATCCAGATGGATAAAATAACAATTTATTACTGGAAAAACAATTCCAGCTTTAACACTACATTTGGACCGATATGGGCTTTTGAAAGTCGATACCGTTAACCGTATTTTTGGATTGAAGCATGGATTGCATGAATCTTTTAATTTGATTATTTTCATGCCCCAATAATTCCAATATTCCATAAAACAGCATTTAGACCATCATGGGACACTAAAACTCTCCCTTTAGATGTGTTAGCAGCTCCTTCAGGCAGCAGGGTGAGGCAGGTTTCACTGCAGGTTATACAGACTGTTGAGTAAAATCCTCCAGAGTAAAATCCACACCGGAATGATTTATGTGGTCAGATATCTTATATAAAGATAACAATAATGATTAGGGACCATTCTATATTTATGATAAGGGTTACTAACCCTTCATCATTAAAATAGTCAACCCTCCCTCCAGCACAAATGTATATTGCATGTCGCTTTCAATCAGCTCAATGGTATATTGCAATATCGTAGCCTACACCTACCACACATTTTAACTCCCTAACCCACAAGGCCATTTAATGTGTACGCAATCAACACAGACTTTGAAATATTAAAAACAGAAAATTGACACTAAACAACGTATTGGAGCACATTGCCAAGACATGCATATACCCCATTTCACAGTGCATATGTTTTTGAATTACTTTGTGCCTTCTTTGTTGTGATAAATGCGATTTGTAATAAAAAAGATGAAAAGAGTATGTGCACATAGTGATCTCAGTACAAGTTGTACATACACAGAGCAAGGCAGTCAGCGCCATCGGTAGTGGGGTAAAAGGTGGTGACAATTCTCGGGGCCCACAGCTGGAGAAGGCCCACAAAAATTCCAGTCGGCTATATTAATTAATTCAATGTATTCTATATAGGGATGCACGATGATATGGGCACAACATCGTTATCGGCTGATAATGGCTTCAAAATGAACTATTGGCTTATCATCGGAAATGTAATTTCTGCCGATATGACTGGCCAATAAAAAGACGCTTTAATTATGCCCAAATGCTTGACTGAATGCTCAACGCCATGTCCCCGGCGCGAGGGTGCTGCTGCTCTCGTCATCATGTCTCCTGCGTCGAGTATAAAAGAGGGAAAACAAACATGTCTGCGGTGTGGAGAAGTGTCTGAAACGGATGCCAAAGTTGCTATTTGCAATGCTTGCTTGGCTTCGGTCATGCGAGGAGGAGTCACGTCGCATTCCTTCAACACTACAAATGTAATTACCCATCTGAAGAGCCGTCATCCCGACCATTACAACGAATTTGTTAAGAACAACTACACGAAACAACCGGCAGCAGCGAAACAAACACCGGCAGCAGTCTCTTCTCCAGTCCTTTGATAAAGGCAGAAAATACAACCACGACCACCCAAAGCTCACTCAACACTGTGAAAAAGAGACACTATGTCTATTTATGTCCTTTCAGTTGGCTTTAATTGATGTACAGTTGTACAATGCACTTACTTTAACATGATCCATGTGGACCGGAATTCATGTTTAAGTGGTGCAGCCGCGTCTATACGTGACATGTGTGTCTGTGTGTGTGTCCGTTCGTAGCATGAGATTTACACCAATTAGGAGTAGCCCATGCGTGTATCGCTTACTTTAAAACTTTACTTTAAAAGCATTGTATGTCTGCATCTGCCAGTGGGCCATCACAATAAGAGTAGGCATAATAATGGGTTAATTCCACTACAGGAGAGACTTGATGAACTCTGAAATTAGGTGGGAAAAATGCGCGCATATATCGGCAATCGCCCAAAAATCCAATATCGTGCATCCCTAATTCTATAGATCCTGAAAAAAGGCATTTCATTATTCAGAATAAAAAATAATGAACCCACTAATTATTATATATGTGATGAAAGTAGTTATAATTTTCCAATCCACAGTAATGTGGGCATAAGAATAACGCACATCAGATCATAAATTTGACCTACTCATGTGATCAATCACAGGACGCTTGAATCGACACCGTTTTATATATCTAGCCCCAGGTGATGGCCAGTTGTTGCGCTAGTCAGCATGTGTTTGTGGAGAGCAACAATGCTGACTAATGTGCCAAATACGGGAATGGCACTGAATAAGAAAAAGCCCTGGTAGCCAGTCTACCACAATAATTTAGCCATAGGCTATCATTATGCCTAATTTGTAGCCTATTTGGTTGTAGCCTAAGATTTCTCACTTACCATTCTTTTAGCGAAATAAGTTGCGTTGATGATAGACCTCCCTCTTTTTTTTTTACACTTTTCCCTGTAGATGGATCATCAGCAGAGTGTTGCCCTTCTTTCATCCACATGTCCACATACGGGCAGTGGCGGGATAAGTGCGGTGAATGTTAGGACTATTCTAAGGGCGTCATAATGGAGGGGGCGCCGGCGCCACAACAGAAATTCACATGACAATGTATTATCTGGAAACAGTCTAACCTCTACAAGTTTATTTCAATTTATTAAATATAACTCAAGCAACTTGTATAAAGGAATGTCCTCTTCGCCAGATTGTAATAAGCTGGTAACTTGTTTTTTCAAAGCACACAATGCTCTTGGCTTATAGTATAACATCAGTGATGTTGTAGTTTATATGATGTGTATTTTTCTCCTGTCCTGCTTCGAGAGCTAGGGCCTTCCTCAGAAATCTCAGAGAGGAGTGTGGAAGAGGGGAGAGACAGCAGCAGACATGCAAATGAGGAGTTGGCAAGAGAGACCACAGAAAGCAGCAGTCAATCAATCAATCAATCTTTATTTATATAGCCCTTTTATACAAAGATGTCTCAAAGGGCTTTACATTGCATCTTATACATAGTACACCACACCATGCACCACACTACACACAAACACATATATTTGCATGTCTTTGACTGTGGGAGGAAACTAGAGCACCCGGAGGAAACCCACGCGAACACGGGGAGAACATGCAAACTCCACACAGAAAGGCAGTGATAAAAGTGGTGAGCAGGCAGAAAGTGAGAGAAGCACAGAAAGTGAACAAATAGAGGGTCAGACCGAGGAAGGTGATCACATGTATCGAAGGATAGTTACTTTAGCCGTCGACTGATAACATTGTTGATGTAATGTAGTTCAGTAGTAGTTTATGTTCTGTTTTCCGCTCCTGTCCTGCTTCTAGAGCCATGACCTTCGACACTCAGCAGCAATGACAATAATGATGAAGCAGCAATTGAGGGAAACACAGAAAGTGAAGCAGTAGATGACGCAGGTTTGTGGCCAGAAGAAATTACAAATGAGGACATGGAGGCAATTGTCAAGAAACTGGCCACAAGAGTTGCACCAAAATTGCCCAAAAACTGTGTGGGAAAGTTATTCTGTGACTACCTGTTGTTTACAAAGGCTTATAAAACATACATTGATTCTGATTGACTAGAAGCCATTGTAAAATACACACCTGTGCATAACAATTCATTTTTAGTATCAATGCGCCACCAATCCTGTGAACGTTGTCAATTTATTTTTATTCAGTGGGTTGAGTGGTGGAAAGAGATGGACAGGATAGAGGAGTAAGCTAGAAAAAAGCTAGAACACATTGACGTTAATGACCGTTAAACAGACTAATTGGTCCGTTCATTGTTTTCAGACCTGTTGAAAGATCACACGAGTAGCTCTAATTTATGATCCGATATGTGCGTTATTCTTGTACCCACTTTACTGTACAATATGGTGACAATATGTAAACCTATTTACTTGCACTATAATTTATTTATTTATGACATACTGTATGTATAAAAAAATGACATTAAGGAAAATAATTCATTACAAGATGTGCAAGGAGGAAAAAGCCAGGGAGGGCGAGTGGCTCCCTATAAAGAAATAAAAATAATTACAACAAATGATATATTAATGTTTACTAACAATGGATAATTATTGGTGTTCATTGTTGAATGTTTGTTGGTTAAGTAAACAGGTCTAAACAAAGATTACTTGATTATGACATATAGTCATATAACGTACATATAGTATATATATACAACAGTTAAAACAAATTGTCTGATTATTTGTGTAGTAACTGCTTTACCGTTATTACAATTATATCATAACAAGTCACACATTTATAAATGTTAATGAAAATATATTGAAGCTTAATAGGCTAATATGGTATGCTGAATAGGTTAAATCTCAAAATAAAATGTTGCCCAAATTTCCTCTTTGATAGCATCCTTCTCTTTACCACATTGCTATATCACACTCAGATGTCTGTGTGCGTGGTGTGCAGCTTGCGTGGAGGTACTCACATTCTCACGGCACCTTCTTTTATATACATGCCAATTTCTGTGTTGAAAGTTGTGTATACGTTATTTTTGTGTGTACGCATCGTTTATACATCTGGTCCCAGGAATCCACATGGTTGGGTTTTATTCTCAAACGGCAGTAAAACAATTTCACCCTCCTGAGCCACATGACAAGCTACAACTTGAGGTCTGACTCATAATTTAAAGTGGTAACGCAATGATCTCTCTTATTTATGGTAATTATACTAATGTCTAAAAATGTATGTTTCAATTATTTACTGATGTTATGACTGATGGGGGCGGCAGTTGCTCAGGAGGTAGATTTCCCGCCCCGCAAACGCAAGGTCGGCGGTTCGAGTCCAGCTCCTCCCGGGGATAAATCTGTTGTAGTGTCTTTGAGTAAGACACCTAACCCTGAATTGCTCCCATTGAGCAGGTTGGTACCTTGCATGGCTGCCTCCGCCAACGGTATGACATGTAGGTCGCTTTGGATAAAGGCGTCTGCTAAATGCTGTAATGTAATGTAATGTGTAAGTCGATTTGGATAAAAGCGTCTGCTAAATGCTGTAATGTAATGTAATGTAATAGTGTATTACTGCAATGTGACCCCACTCCCAGTCTAACAAACATCCTGACGCTGCTGCTGTTCATGTTCCCAAATCCATCTGTGTGTGTGTTATGACATAATAATAAGATGAGAACAGTGTGTGCTCATTAACACACTTATACAAACACCCAGTATTCAGGTGGCCATCCCAGTATATGTTGCAGATGTCTTGAATGTTCCCTTTCAGACTAAATAGACAGTCTGGCCAATGGACAGAAGTCACTACAGCAGTCACTGTTCCATAAATATGTAAACTCTTAAAAAACATGCTCCTTCTCTTATGGCACTACCACTGTTAGATACAGTCTCATTTTTCTTTTCTTTGGTTGAATTGTTTTTCAGGACTGCCTGTTCTAATTGTTGGCGTAACATTGACAATATCAGTGGATGAGTACAAGGCAGACGATCACTGCTGGCTCAATGTGAAGACTGATATGAT
Organism: Acanthochaenus luetkenii; assembly: GCA_900312575.1. Taxonomy (NCBI): domain Eukaryota; kingdom Metazoa; phylum Chordata; class Actinopteri; order Beryciformes; family Stephanoberycidae; genus Acanthochaenus; species Acanthochaenus luetkenii. The sequence continues at coordinate 6,804 of OMOT01089700.1, read as the reverse complement.
TTGGGCATTCGTGGGACCTGTTATATTTGTCTTGGCGGTGCGTACTGTAATCTCACTTTGTGTGTGCATGTTTGTGTATGTATGCATGTGTGCTTGCCTGTCTACCTCCTTACATTTCTCTATGACTGCATGTTTTATGGTTGATGCAATCATGTGAGCCTTTGCGAAGGAACAGAATAATTTGTATATGTTAAATACTCATCTAATTTTGGGGTAAAATCAACTTGAAATTATGTAGTGGTAAATACATAGGTGGGTAAGCTATATTTAGTTCCAGTCAGTGATCATCATCAGGCAAACAACCACCAATATCAACAAAAATCTGTTATATTTTCAGAAAAGCATTCATTCTTATTCACTTTTATAAGACCCTATCTTTATATATACTGTATATATGTTTCATTACAGCAGATTCATTTCACACTCACTGTGACTGCATTGTATTATTTATTTTCTTTGTCATCTTTATGAATGTTTCTTGTCTCAGGTTATCTTGATTTCCATCACAATGAGACTACCTGCTTAAATAATGGATAAGTGAAAAATGAAAATAAGGGTTTAATACTATTTATTACAATGTACACTCTCAATTTACCTCATAAAGATTTACATCAACCTAAAAAGGAGGGTACTTGAGGCCAAGTGGATTTGCAGTGGTGTGTATCATGTTTGTTGGAGGCCATGCTGATGCCGTTGTCGTCTGCCAATAGGTCAATACAGTGGTATTGTGTCGGGTTGTCATGGTGACCGTTTCCAGTGCTCGTCGCCGTACTAAGATGCTCAGTCCAAGCTCACCATCAAAGATGCAGACCTTTGACTTGACCTGGTGAGATACAATGGCCTTTCTACCTCTGTGTCTCTCTGTCTCTGTCTCTCTCTCTTTCTCTCTCTGTGTCTCTTTCTCTCTCTCTCTCTTTCTATATATCTCTCTCGCTTGCTCTTGGTTTTTCTCTCTCTTTCCTTTCTCTTCCTGCTTTTGAGTGTGCTCTTTCTTCCCAATGAATCATTTTCTCTTGTGCACCCATGCTCTCTCTCTCTCTCTCTCTCTCTCTGTTTTTTTTTATTTGGGTCGAGCCAGCCACATTCAATAGAGACAGTGTGAGACAGAGGGAGTCTTGGTAGGGAGTCTGCTGTGGGAGTTGTATGGGCTTATCAGCTTAACACCTGGTCTCAGTACAACCGTGCATGTATGTATGCGTGTTTGCGTACAATACAGACACTGTGTTGGGATGTCTCTCTACTCTCAAAACTAAATTCTGCTGTAAGTCCTGTTATCTTATAACAGTGTGTTAATATTATAGCTACATCTAGCATTGTTCAGTTCCCCCAGACAATATACAACATGGGCAAGGTCTTAAAAATAAGATTTTACACATCCTGAGACAAACAGAGTTGGAGTTGGCAATTTGAAAGTTTATCATGTTTACAGAACAAACCAAATGACTGAAGGCTGTTTAAAAACACTGTTTTGAAACACTTAACATCACAACATCCTTATTCTAGTTCAGGGATGGGCAACCATGTACCATGGAGGACTGAGAGTCTGCATGCTTTCATTCCAACCAAACACTACACCAGCTGATTTCACTGATTAGTTCCTCCTCTCTGGTTGAAGGTGTGTTAATCAGTGAAGTCACCTTGTTCTACTGTATTACATGGCTTTGTTGAATACTCAATTCTAATTGGTCAATGAACACATTCTGAGGTCTGTTATTTCTTAACTTCATATCACATCTAATCATCACTCTGCAGTCAAATAAGCACGTGACTCGTGATTAGCGGCATCCAGCTTGGCACTTGGGGAAGCAAGCATTCATGAAAAAATGGAAGTGCTAAATTCACTCACTCCGGATTAGAACCCGAGATCCCTGGTGTGGCAAACCTCTGCTTTACCATCCAAGCTAAACTCAAAATGATGATAGTGATGGATGCTACCTACAGATGTTTCTATAGACATTTCTACTTCACATCGGGGTGTTGATTCACCCTGTTGGGGCTTATTTTTGCCTAATGGCCGACTCGCTGTACATTATACCTTACTTATTAACCTATGGAAAAGTATTACATGTACACAATACACAATGTACTTACAAGACAATGTGAGGACAAAGTGCACAAACTGCAATGGATTAGATTTTCATTTAGTACTTCATTAAGTATACAGTATTAATGTGTGTATATATGTATATTGAGTTAATACACTGCAATAAAGACATTATAAAGTAATATGTTACTTTTAAGGAGAGGCTTGGATCTATTTTCTTATTTGAGGTAAACACCCTTCAACCCTGTTGTTTATCTTTACATGATAAACACAAAAGCAGCACTCCTCTACTCTGATTTACTATTTCCCCATTTGTCTTAGCCTGATGGAAATGCCACCACGCCATTTCCCTTCTCATTGTGTCTCATCATTCCCTCACAAACAGATTGAAAGTAGTCATCTGTGCCAGCTCTAGAGTGTTATGTGATTTCAGAAGATTAGAGGGAAAAGGACTTTCAAAAATAAAAGGGAAGCAAAGAAAGTGCTGGCTTTGTCCTTGCAGACTTAGTGCAGACTGAAAACTAAATCTCTCTACCCAGGTGCAGCAGTATGACAACAATAATGGTTTGAACAAAGGCAACCTTTTCTGCCTTGCCCCATGAAATGGGTATTGGTCGTATAAGCACCAAGATCATTGAAAGGATGATTGCAAAGGAATAGGACTGTGGTAGGCGTTAAAATCCATGGCTGTGTGGAGATGGAGAGTTTGATGAGGATTCAAGGAGGAAATATTCAAGAGGGAAAATGCCTTGAAAACTCAACTTTGCTTGGTCTTCTTTTCTTCTCATTTTGGAGTTTCTAAAACGTTTTAAATGAGAAAGATACTTTATATGGATGGAGGCGCCGATCAAAAGACGCCACAACACAGTGTGAACTATTGTGTCAACGATCATGATAGGCTACAATTACTTTAAACTCTTTTAGCCACCACTCCCATACCTCTGTCATTTTGTGTGTTTTTGTTTATGTGTGTATGTGCATGTAATCCATGCATTCCTGTGTGTGTCTTTGTATCAGTGCTTCTGAGTGTGTGTGTGTGTGTGTGTGTGTGTGTGTGTGTGTGTGTGTGTGTGTGTGTGTGTGTGTGTGTGTGTGTGTGTGTGCATGTGTGTGTGTGTGTGTGTGTGTGTGTGCATGTGTGTGTGTGTGTCAGATCCATGGAATGTGTGTGATCCATGGTGCAGATATGTGTGTGTGTAATGCATATGTGGTGTGTGAGGCTTGTGTGTGTATTGAATATAGTAGTTTGTGTGTTTGCAGGGCTGTAACGCGGCCGGTTCTCATTCTGCTGCCGGTGCTGGGTCTGACCTGGCTGTGTGGAGTGCTGGTTCATCTGTCCATAGTAGTTGCCTATGTCTTCATCGCTCTCAATGCCTTCCAGGTAAATAAAGAAGTCACAATGGATTTAAAAAATAAATAAATTGCCTTGTTACCTAACTCCATATCATATGTAGAGCTGCTACAAATTCTAATTTCCTCACTTTTGAGATAATGCTAGTGGCCTGCTATCACTCAATATAGTGTATGCTAAAATGTTAACATTGAGCACTGGACCCAACAATCTACTGGGGACACGGGGATCATTTAGATTTTTCTCATTGCTTATCGGCTATATTGACAAATGAGACAATCTGCCCAAAAAAACGCTGTATTCCTTTAAGCGATACAGCTAACTTGCTAGCAATGCTTTAAGTCTCTTTTTAAAGCCCCAACATGTAGAATATTTACCTCAATATATCATTCTTAAATTAACTTTGATTGTATAGTATAATGGCAGTAAAAAAAATAATTGACCATTGCGGTGAAAATTGGTTAATTATATTGCTCTATGTGTGTATTCTATTTGTCCTGGGGTACAATTTGAGACAAAATGTGCAGGATTGATTTATGGCCCAAAGATTGAGCCTCAACCAAAACAGAAAGAGAACTCACTTTGAGTTGCTTGTTTGTAAAGAAACAATTACACTGACAAGTACAGATGCTATACAGTGGTTAGCTAGGTGTGGAGCATCAACTATTGCTGTAGTTGAAGTTACTACAGTCCTGGAATAATCAAGATTATTACATAATTCACCAATGTGTTGTCCACACAGCTACACTCCGGAACCGGTTGCTGTCTTTCAGTCTCATAGTAGCCTGTAAGCCTAAATGTTTTGTTAGCATTGTCCAAACTTAATAAATTCTACATGTTAGGCAAAACTGCTTTACTAGCTCAGTGTAGCTGTAACTACAATATTTACCAGCAAAAATATTTTGTGTCACATATAGATTAGCCACCGCCCTTACAAACACACATTGGGAACACCAGCGAGCGAGCATCGGTAGACTGACTTATAGACTGACAGACCTGAATTTGGCTCCTGATGAGCACGTCTTGTGCCGTGGGTAAAAAAAAACCTGCCGCCTTTCACAAGTTTATTCCAGTTCTGTTTTTCAATTTGCATCGCGACAGTTTCAAGTCACCTCTTATGTATACATATTTGTCTTCTCTCTGCAGTCTGCAGAGGGGTGAACAAGTAGTGAGTCGTCTTTGCGACAGTGACGTAAAACACTACCGCTAAGGGACTCCAAGGGTCGTCAAAGTTATCAAGTTTCAAATTTTACTGATAGTCGCTTTAAGGAACAGTTCACCCAAAAATGAGTGGAACTCCACAGCAAGTGAGCTACTGCAGTTCCATCTCAGCCTTCTCCCAAAATATTGAAAGGCACAACCTTAGCTCCTTTCACACATGAATCCCGTGACATTGCCTAATTGGTTTTTACCGGTAAAGGTATCAGTTTCTTTGTTCGCACAAGACAACATGCCTTCTGCCATTCAAATCAAATCAAATGTAATGCTGCCATTCACACAAAGCTGTAATACTGGTCAATTCCTCTTTTGTCATTTACCTGACATTACATTTCACCAGTCACAGCAGTTTGAAAACAAGGCGGGTGAAGATGCTGTATAGTGTATAGTGTTATTTACTTGTATAGTATTTCCCTCCTACATGCAGTCTTTACGGCGCTATTGTAACGGGCCCAAAAATCTAAGCCCGAACCCACCAGAATCCACACTGGTCCAGCAGCCCGATGCTCAATAGAATTGTTTTGACCCGAGACCGACCCGGTCCGTCAGTTTTCCTAATTAACAACCTAAAGAATTCATTACAAATTGCATTACAATTTAATAAACCATATAGCCTATAACCTGTCCTATAATTCTCTATATGCAAGTGCGACTCCGAGTCCATTCCGAGAACGACCAACTCGGCCAATACGTCCAAAAATAACTAACTCACTCCTACTTTGCAGTAAAATGCAGTTAATTTAATTTGTTTGTCATAAGGTTTCATGACTTTGTTCACACATGGCATCTGCACACACAAAATACATTTTGAGAATTTGTATTACATTTTGTGTGTTTTATTGAACTTGTATACACCCGTGGTGTTTCCGGTCAAAAATGGCCGGCCATTAAAAATGAATGGGTAAGACTACAAAAAAACAACAACATTGTTTCAATGATACATACAACTTTCCAGCAGCACTGGTATATAAAAAGTTTTTGAGGCCTTGCTCACAATTCATTCTGTGGCAGCACGATGGCTAAGCGATATATTGTACATGAGCCTCTGGATTACATATTTGGCCATGACACTGACAAGGAGGAGGAAAGCCAGGAAACTGACAGCGAAGAGGCTTTAGAGGAGGAAGTGTCAGAGGTTGAGGATGACACAGATTATGATCCAGATGAGGAAGAAGAATCCAGTGATGAGGAAGAGGACGCAGCTGAGGTTGTTGTCAAAAAATGGGAATTTGTCCCGGATGTCATCCCCACCTGAGAGGAGAGGTCGGCTTTCATCAGGATGACCCCAGGGCCAACGAGGTATGCTATATCACGGGTGGATGATCTTAAGTCCTGTTTCCAACTGTTCCTCACAGAGTCCATCGAAACCATAGTCATGCACATGACAAACTTTAAGGGGGGAAGGGTTTACGGAGAAGCCTGGAAGCAGGTAGACCGGATTGAGATTCAGGCCTATGTGGGGGTTTTGATTTTTAGTGGTGTCTACTGGGGGTGTTAACGATTAGTCGTTGATCGATTAACAACCGTTAATAATTTGGTCGATGAACATTTGAAACGTAACGATCAAATTGAGGTCTCATCTTAATTCTGTTAACGGGAGCTGTTGGTGAAATGCAATCATTAAGTTAAACACAAGGGGGCGCGCGCACTGCAATTAAGAAACATGTTTACACAGAAGAAGACGAAGCGAACCGTGTGACCGACAAGGGGGGGCGTCACAGGTAGTGCTGCAGTCCAGGAAGCAAGGCCTCAGCCTGTGAGACGCTATGCTAATGATGCTACTCCTGCGCGACCACTAACTTACTTCACCCGCACCAACGACATGGAAACAGAAGTGGACAACTTTCTTAAGGACATTCCACCACCGCTAAATGTCAGTCCCACAGATTGGAGGAAAGTCCACGGAGGACGATTCCCGAGGCTGGCAAAGTTAGCGCAACGCTACTTCTGCTGCCTGGGACGTCGGTCCTATCGGACGGAACGTGTATTTTCAGCAGCTGGTCTCACTGTAAACCGACTGCACACGACTCAACCCTGATCATGTAAATATGCTTGTATTCTTAAATAAAAATCAACAGGCTTGGATAGTTACTGCAGTTATGTAGTTTAAGTTTGAAACTGAGGCCTGAGCTGTTGTAGTTTGTCGTAGCTTTCTCATTTCAGGAGGGAATTTATTATAGCTTTGTTTTCA
>OMOT01089699.1:0-17184 GCA_900312575.1 Acanthochaenus luetkenii | reverse complement strand
AATACATTACATTACATTACATTACATTACATCATTTAGCAGACGCTTTTGTCCAAAGCGACTTACAATAGTACATTTTTCGTCAACATTGTCAGACCAACTATACAACGCAGTCTTTCATCAGCTAAACACTTCAATAAGTAGCATAAAACACTTCAATAGGAACAAGTAGCATGAACACTACAGCGCTGGGCTCAGAGTGACAGAGCTCTTGTAGGATCTCAGTCAGAATGAGCCCCGATATCCGGGAACGGTTCACAGTTATCTTCTTGGGCTGGGCCAGCCCTGTACAGAGATTGGACTTTCACGCAACCGAATGTAATTGGCCAGTTACCAGTGACGTGGACGGGCCAACCACTGTCCACGCTTTGTTCTTTGAATGTATGTTGGAAACTATGAAAGGCAGCGCTTAGATATTTACATGGTGAGCGAGAGCAGGAGTATCTCAACGGTTTGATGTATAATATATGTGTGCAACGATAACATTGTGGGAGTAAGGGCAGTTATTATTGGGCTGCCCACTAATAATAAGGGAATCTTATACTATATGTTATCTTATATTATATGTTATTAGTGGGCTGCTGACGATGTTCATACTTGGTACATATATTCAGCCCAAGGTACCCTGGAGCTAAGGTCAGTCAAAGGTCAAGGTCATGGGTGTCAAAAACACATTTGGCTATAAGGCGCAAGTTGGCACCTCGCCTGAGTGCAGTCTAGCTGACATTATTTGAGTGTTTGAGGTGTGCAGGAGCAGAATTAAACACATGTGCAGGAACAAAAGTCATTTTCAAAATGAATCCTTTGTAAATTCAGTCTCAGATTGACGACAGTGCTGAAGATGGGATCAAATCATTTATGTTCCAATTTTAAAAAAGGGCCCTGAACTCTTTATCTAAGGTTTACCTAGCTGCCTCACACTTAACAACCAACCACTATTTCTGTACAGTCCAGGTCACTTTAATTCTAATGTTTGTCAGCACTTCTCTCCTATAATAAATTGCCATCACCGGCGACTGCCCTCTTTCTGTGTCTACATCAGAGGCAGATATGGATATAATAGCATTTGAAATCCTTTTCAACATGGTGATTGCAAAGAGATGATTGACCAAGCCACTGGTTCCTACTGTATGAACCAGGCCAGATCTGTCGAGCTCTGATAGGAGTATCTGAAAGCCTGAAAGTCAAATTGTGTTCGGATCCGAGTCTGGCCAGAGCTTTTTCTTTATTTCTTTGTGTCACTCGGATTGTAATGAAATTAACAGGATAAAAAATGGAATTGACAGTTTGTGTCCTGTGTCTCTCTCTATATATCAAACACATATTCTGTCATGTCATATTTCCATATATAATAGTGATTTTGTTTTTATAGACTTAGATTGATACTTTCATCCTCTATTAGTTCATCATAGTAGATAACCCAGTATGTCCTGTTGTCCCTCCCTTCAAATGTCCAAAATAGAGGCGTTGGTCCTGAGCAATAGCACAGGCTTCTAAAAAACTAAACCTTCCTTCCAAAACTTTCTATAACCAGTGTTTTGTGTTTGGATTTTAAGCTAAATTTTCCGTCAAGTGGGGGCGAAACATCAACCTTTCAACAAAAACCTATTCCAACCACAACCAGGACTTTTTAAAATATCTTTAATATACTTTTTAGCTAGTACAATACATACACAGGACTTTGTCTTGGTGACATTGATGAGATATCAACAAGTGAAAGCACATACTGACATAGTACAGGGACAACAGGCACTCGCATACAGTTCAAGGAGACAACGCAGACATGATGTAGAGTAGACAATACACAACATACGTACAGCAGAAAGCTTTGTCAATGTAAAATGGTGAAAAAGTGGCTATTAGTACTTCTGTGAGGTACTAGTACAACTTGCACTTTGCTCAATAATCTAAAATCTATAACTGTGCTGTGAGAATAATGAATATGGTCTGAACAAATCACCTCCATACTTGCCTCATTACACTAACTACCCATAATGAGCAGCTCAATGTAAAAGTACACTTGGGATTACACAGTGCAAGCTCTATGTTACATAACACTTTATAAATATACAATTTATGTACATGTAGAAAACTAATATCCAACCAAGTTAGGGAATGTATACCACTTATGTAGTTATTCCTGACAAGACATTATAATTTTTTGTTTGACCGTTATTAGTTATCACTTTGGTGTAACAGTATACGGTACATACATACTGTGATAAAGTCCCAGTCCACATCATGCCTAGATATCTGTGGATTATTAAATCGTAGGGCTTGCAGAAGGAAAATAAACACTTCAAAACGTAAACATTTATCAGAAACAGATGTAATCATTGTCAAACAGGATGTGCATGTGCAAAATTAACATTTTCATTCTATTGTAAGTGTAAATGAAGACAAACTAAATCCACAAATGCGGTAGGGAATGTTTTGCACATCCAGTCGGTCCATGTGTCAAGAGGTCAATACATAACATAATGCCTCTTCCCATACTTGTGTATGCAGTACAGCACTTCTCTTCTCTTCTAAAATCCATCTGTTGACATCTAGAGGAAAGACTGAAACACTCCCAGAGAATACAGGTGTAGTTTATCACAGCATGCTTAGCTCAGGCTGTGGTACCTTTATCTGTGAGCGCCTGGTTTAACAGGATCAGCAACTAGTCAGAAGTCAGCAGATTGTACGTTAAATATTTGGTTTGAGATCACTAAGAGGAAAGTGAAATGACCTCAACTTAATTACTATCCCAAGATAGTTCTAAATTGTTGAAAACTACAGAGCAGTCGTGTCTTGTCACAAGATGGATGACATTTGATGTTGGCAATTTCCAACGCTATTTTATATTTAACAGGTGGATAATAAGTCCCATTTGAAGTCTTGACTTAGCTTCCATAATGCCCTCAAAGTTGGAATTAACTAAAGTACTAGGCTATAGGAGGAGAGCTGAGTAATGATGAGTAATATATCCTTGGGGCAGACCATATGCATTCGATAGGCTGCTGAGCACGACTTTATGAGGGCAATCTGCTACGCAAAGTGACAGGGTCAGAGTTACTGTTCATTTTACTGTCTTATCTTGGAGGACAGATATCTGCAAACATGTTCAATGTAACCGGTCACCTAGATAAGACAAGCTGCCTTTATCAACTGTTAGTATTGATGCTGGAGCTAAGCTCTTTTCAATTGTCACAAATAGATCCAAATATATCTGACTCAACTTGTTCAACCAGGAACGTATTTTCCCATCTTTTTCCATCATACCAATTTTGACCAAGTCAATTGCTTCACTATAGAGCTGCTTACATCTTGCTTGCCTGGGTGTGCGGCTTTCCTATATAGTCCTCTTTGACCCCAAAAAGCACCCGAAGCATGTCTTTTTCAACTAATTAAGACCCCTCACCAGCTCTCTAAAAGGAAGTGGTGCAACATTCTGGATTCAGCTTACTATCCAGTAAAACCGTAGAGTATGCTTTTGCATTCATGTGGCCTAATACGAACACAGTGACGCAAGATGATGTTTAAGATGGCTGCTGCACATTACGGCATTTAGCATATGCTTTTTTTATTAATTTATCCAGAGCGACTCACATACCTATGTGGCACACTCGGAGGTGGAATGAGTGTCCACATGACCGGAGACAACAGAAAGACTGTGCACAGAGAATAACCGAGCACAGTATTTTATTCACTGTCTCGGGGAGAAAATGGGTTAGTCCGTTATGGGCAATGTCACTTAACGGTTTGTCTTTGTCCAGTCCAGGGGTCGGTACACGGGAAGGCTCTCGTACAGTCCGGGGTCAAGGCAGGAGAAGGGTTCTCAGACAGAAATGTATCGTTACCAAACAGGGCTCTCAGACACGCAGTCATCCACTTGATCGGCAGTCTCATTCCTCACTCTCTCTTACTTCCTCCTACTTTCCCCATGGGTCGCACACTTTCCTCCCGCCTGCTCCCCCTAATTGCCTCAGCTGCCTCCCATCTATCGCTGATTGGGGCGGACATCCGTACCTGGGCCTCAGTGTCCACGCCGGGAACCTCCCCACTCCTAAACTCCCTCTGTCTGCAACACCATGAATTGGTCTTTCAGATTTGCACATACACATGTCCTTACAGTAGGTAAAGCTGTCTAATATTCCCGCAGAGGATTAATGCTGAAGTTTGTTGGGATAGGACAGACAGTCTCAACTGTGCAGCAAGTGAGTGGGAGATTTTTCCTTCTTGTGTCACATAGGTTGTTAAGCTTTTGGTGGTTGGGGGATGGGGCAGCACATGAATCAGATGATGGTCAAACAGAAGGGCCTCCAAATTAATTTGTGTCTAGGGCCCCCAAAACTCAAGAGACGGCCCTGATCTTCAACTTCAAACATCAAACTATTTCTCCTTCCTGCTCTATTTCTGGAAAATGCTGTCCCCTGCTGACAGCTGTGTGTACCATCAGCATTAAAGCGATACAGAGCTGTGGCAACTTCTCAGCAATGCAGCAAAGGTGCAGAAACACACGTTAACATGACTGAGTTTTGAATATAGTATAACAATAAGGATTTTAAAAGGTATACTGACATGGTTAAAGAAACTTCTCAGCAATGCAAAACCATTACTTCATTCACTCATTGTCTTTACCCCATTATTCTTAATCAGAGTCACAGGGGGCTGGAGTCTAACCTGCACTTATTGGGCAGAAGGCAGGGAAACATTCTGGACAAGCCCAATACTAAACCAGCTGTCCATAATATCAACCGTAGTCGTAAATGTGTAAAGTACTGAAGGCGAGATGAAACTGTAGAATTAGAGAATTTGTATGTATTCAGACACAGATGAAGCAACATCTCACCAGTACAAAACACTTCTAACCAGCATATAACTGTATAGTGTTTAAAAACACTACACATGCCCTGTAATTAAAGATGAAATAAATAATTGTGTAATTTCAGCTAATGTCAACAATCTAAGGGCCGGATCTACTAAAGGTTTGCGTGTGTAAAAACATGTGCAAACTCATAGCACGTGCAAATAAATGCACAAACTGATCTACTAACAGCACAGAGGACCGCGTCTTTCAAATGTGCAAAATAACACGCCTTATCCAGTTAGTACTTTTGCCTCAATGAATATGCAAGATGGGGCGTTTACACGCTATTTTGCACAATACTGGGAGGAGAAAATGTAAATAGATTATGCAGCACTGTGATCTATCAAACCTGAATGCAATTTAGTTGATAGCGACTGCGTCTGTATTTAATATGTTTCAAGGGAAGGTGCAAACGCCCTGCATGTGTAAAGAAATCCACATTTATTGAAAAAAGATGAATGAAATCATTTTAAAGATTCTAAACATATTATTACCCAACAAAATACTGTTAAGCCCCTCAAAATCATTCTGAAAAATACACTACTACAGTCACAAAACAATTTATTACAGCTCCAACATTTATTGTAGCCTATTTTAACCATCTAATTATAATTTTATAAGCTCAAATTTCATTTTGCTCTTGCGGTTCTGTTGCCCGTCCAAACTCTCCTGCTGCAAATCATTAAACATACAATACCTTCATTTCAATATTGCTGTTTGCGCCTGTTGTCGTTTATGCAATCATTCTTAGTAAATCACCCGCAAAACGCCCATCAACCAAACGCGCAAACTTTTAGAATGCACACGCAAATTAGTACCCTGTATTTCGGATCTTAGTAGATCCAGCCCTAATACTTCCATCGGCATCAGAGAGTCAGAAACTGCTTCGACCTGCCTTAATATCACCAAGGGATTGTCACATTGAAGAAGTTCAGTAATTATCTTAGCATATAACTGTCCAAAACTGTGATTTTTTTTTGGAATCTCCAAAACATTTGTCAGTTATACGTTTTGAAATGGATGTTACACACTGTGTCAGTGGACCTTTAAGAGATGTCCTTCCAGCACTGTGTGTCAGTACATTTTGAGAGGATAATGAGAGAGAGAGGGTGAGGGGATGTGGTGCTGTTTACTGCATTTGACCTGATCGAGTACTCTTATGAAATTATTAACGAGTACTCGAGTACTCCGTAACGTTCCCGTCTCCGGGTCCAGGAAATTTGTACTCTAAATTATTGATGACAAAACGTTTTTAAAAGGCTGTGGTGTCCTTTAAACATTTTTTATTTTGTATGTGTATTTTGTCCAAACATTGTCTGATAGTTAATAATCCAAATATTTGCGTTCCAAAATAAAAGCAAGGGACAGTAACATTACAACGCAGCTGGAAAAATGATCTGCTCACTCCATGGCACCATGTTGGGTATCATATGAAACTAGACTCTACCAAGCATAGAATAGCCAGAGCTAAAAAACTCATGTCAGCCCCACAGCAAATATGCAGCCAAACATCACATTTTATGGTTAACCTGGCAAATGTTGTGTTTATGTCTCATTATTTCATCAATTCCCAATGCAATTGTCATAAAAAGTAACTAATATAGTTTACTTACGCTTTCGGAAACCCTTTCCTTCCACAAAGCTCAGAGGAAGCACGTCACCATTTTAGTGATTAGCTGGGTAATCTCCTCAGCTCTAGCGGGCTCACAGCAGCGCCGGACAGTGCTGGTGAATGAAGTGACATGAGATTGCCTTGTCATCTTCTTGTGTTTTCTTATTATGCTTGATAAAAACATGTTTCCCGTGTTCAAGTCAAACTCGCATAACAGAGTGGATGCTGCTTTCCCCTCAATCTCCCCTTTAATTCTACAGTCTATTGAGGGGATGTAGTTTGTAATTTGTGTCATTCCCTCTCATTCCCCATTAACTAATCCCTGGTGGTGCATTTAACAGCCTAGCTGGCCTCTGAAGCAACAACAGCCTCCATAATACTGAGAGAGACTGCTGCTGAGAGCTGAAATACTCAGCATCCATCCACACCTCTGACAGAGAGAGAGGGAGTGTGAGAGAGAGAGAGAGTTGAGGACTTCTCCCACATCTCTTCTCCCTCTCTGCAACACACACACACACACAACACACACCAGTCTGTTGCTAAGCAACTGCAAAATAAAGCGTCAGGCTCTGAAGTCAGAGATAGAGAGAGAATGAGAGTGAGACAGCAGAGAGAGAGAGGGAGAGTTCACAAGTACTGCAATCCTCTACTGTTTATTTGGCTCTGTACATGATCCCACCAGAGCTCTTGGTATCCATCTGTGGATCTGTGATGACTTGTGACTTCTGGTTTTTCTGCCCACCGACCAATCAGCATTGGCTAAGGGCGGGCTCAGCGGTTCCCTAGGTTACCTGTGTGATTGACGTTCGGACTCCTGCAGCGGAGCAAGCGGCAGTGTATCACTGGTGCTCCTGCTTCCCCTGGAGATTGTAGAGAAATCTGGAAGGAAGAAGAAGAAAAAAAAACATGCAAGAGGAAAGATAGTTATTTAAACATTTGGCTCCTTTGCTCTCTTCCTGCTCTCTCTGGAAAGATGAAAGCTGGTGTGCGGGAAGAAGCTGGCTGAAGGGAGAGGGAAGGAAGGATTCCCGAAGAAGGGAATTTGACAGCAAGAGCCCCACACCACTTTCTCTGTCTCTCACGGTTTTACCAGTCACTTGTCCTTGCCAACACTGTGAATCTTGGGACACTGATAGCAGGTAAACAGAGGTTACTTTGGGCTTTGACACATTGTACTGTCCTCTTATGTGTGTGTGTGTGGGGGGGGGGGGACAGAGAGAAAGAGAGAAAGATTGTCTGCATGCTGCGTGGCATTACTGTATGAAACCTATATTAATGACACCAAGAACATTACATTGCGTGTATTTTACAGTATCCGTCATGCAATGCGATATGTGAATATAGGAGCCAGTTTAGAATGATTGACGTGCTAAATACTGTGGAATATATTAGATGTGTTAGTCATCTCAGAGCTATGGTTACAGCTGAGGCCAGGACTGCCAGGCTTGCCGACTGTATCTGCATTGGAGGAGGAGTATTAATTACATAACGTTCCATCTATTTCCCTGTTGCCATAGCTGTGCAGCATTATGCTTTCCAACTAGTCCAGAGCTGCTATTGTTACTGTTCGTGCATATGGAGGAGCATGTCTGTCTGTTTTCTACTGTAACCTAGAAGGACATATGGACTGTTGCTTGTGGCCTCTTCTCAATTTCAAGGCAATCTGTGGAGGAATCTGTCTGTCTGTATCTATACATGTCTGTGTAGCTTGCAGCACACTGATCTCAATTTTAATATCAGCTCAATTGAATGAGCTTAACTGGCATGGCAAGATGCTCTTTTGTGAGTTAACAAGTGAGCTGGAGAACAAATGGAGCACCAGTACCTAACTAACTGCCCGGCCCCAAACCTCTGATTGTTAATAGCACTACTTATACAGATATTTCTGCTTTGGAAATACAATGGAGACACTATGCAACAGAGCTGGATTCAAACCCATGATGCTGTGAGTGCACGGCATCCAAGCCTGCTGAGCCACCAGGATCCCCCCAAACTTCCATTAGTAACCTCAGGTCAGGCAACAGACAGCCTGCTCCGGTCTTTCTGCTCGGTTTTTCTCCTAAACTGCTAAGTGGTAAACCACAGCTTTTACCCCCTCTGGAGTGCTTTTTCAAACTGATGGGTTTTGTGAGTTGGGGATTGGACTACATGGAGCAAAGCTGTGTACGTACTCTAGTGGGTTTTCAGACCAAAATATGACCTGTAAAAGACGGTAACAATACAGATTCAGTGACGTACAGAGCTTTTCACTGTGACTGGGGTCAAATTGTATTATTTGGAGCTTGGTTCATGAGTAGGGACCTCAGCTGTCAGATGGATGGAAAGTTATGAAATTGTAATGGTAGTTTCTTATACTCAAATGTTTTCATAAATTTTGCAAGCAAAAAAAGTATATTTTTCTGCCCCCGGGATTATATCATAGATTTAGGAAGCGGTTGACATTTATCCAAAATTGAAAACTAAAAGTTTTGGACCGTTCTCCACCATCACCTGATTATGAATCGGCTACATAGAGTTCACACGCACAAATCCAGCACTTGTCCAATAGAAAACGAACTTCCCCCCGGTTGTTTTTGGTCTATTGCGTTAGCTATGCAGCAAACTGACAGTCGCTGCAAATACTTTAGTAAAGCACTTTAAAACTTAAACAACTCAAACGAGACCTTGTAGCATAATAATGACTGAGTTGAGTACCTGGTTTGTATCTTGCTCACACTTTCCAACACTTAGCCAGTGGTTAAGATGTTAGATAGGGAAAATGATTTTTTTTTTGCCCATCAACATTTTGGGGCATAGAGGAACTCACCACAGTAAATCACAGTACAAATCATAAATAAACTAAGCACGAAAAAGAAAGTCTGATTACTGAATTGAAACTGAAATAATGTAAATAAAAATTTCTTTATTTATTGAAACTGAAATAATTGTACCAATAATAATTAGCCTACTGAAAATACAACAATAGCCCAGCTTCATGAATAAATAAAAAACTGAAATGTCTGCCTCCAAAACTGAAATAAGACAAAAATGAACTGTCATTATTTCTTCTGACGATTGCCATATACTTTAAGAGTCATGGAGAGAGAATCATCTGGCCATGATGGTCCCAGATCAGCTATGAATTATGTCATTACATTGATATCCACTACGGCTATTCAATTGATTTTCTTCCAGTATGCAGGTGCTACCAACACATCATACAGGCATGACCACGACCATTTAAAGACATATTACATTATTATGCACTGTTTGCTTTTGCTTTGACAGTTAAACAATAGAAACTAACGCCATGATTGCAAGAAGGGGAAAAAAATATAGCCTACCTATTGCAGTAGAAGCTGCCTCTTTTTCCTATACTGGCGTAGATGTCCACTGCAGTAAGGTTGTCCTCTATGTGCAGCAGAGCAAGATCAGATCATCTCTCCTGAATCATTGCAGATCTGTTTCTAATTCTCCTCATAACTGAGAAACCTCCGACGTTGCAGAGCCAATAGGCAGAGTGAGTGCCAGCTGTAGTAGCCGGAAAGGTTTGGATGCTGACCTTGTGAAGCTTTTCAAGGATGATCGGCGATGCCATTGTAGACTTCAAAAGGTCAATTTCAACTGTCACAAGATGAGGGTGGATCTTAATTCTTACACATGTGTTCAGATGTTGGCTGATGCCCTTTTTGTCACACTTGATCACAGCTGCGTCACACGCCACACTTAGGGCCACAGGTTTCAATTAGTTAGGTTGTGACGTGACTGTCCATTAGCTAAGCGGAAACTAGCCTCGCTCTAGTCACTCACGGGGCTGCTGCGGCGCGAGCCAGTAGGAGGTGCCCTTGCAAAAGCAAATATAAAAACCCAAACAAGGAAAATACGGGAAGAAGAGAGAGCGGGGAGTGACTAGGGTGCAGTCGTGACACATATTGCAATACTGCAATTACCCACCAGTTACATTACAAAAAGTGTTGAAATAACAACTGTTTTAGAACCAGCATTGAAAATGAAACATTTCATCCACTATTGCTTTAATATTGGAGCTGTATTGATACTCTATGATGCTGCTGAAATTATGTTGTCCTATTAATACCATTACAAAATTTGATTCAAACACACACACACACACACAGGCATATACACTCGCCTGTCTTTCTTTTTGGGTCTGTTCCAAGTGGCCGCAATCAAATCTAATGAAGTTCATGACCCTGCCTCAGGGTCATTACTGACAGAGTCTTACACAGACGCAGTCCGGGGTCATGGTCAGAACACAATACACACTGACACAGCCATGGAACAAGTCCCCCATCTGGCATCTATCCAGCATTAGCACTACATTATTCAACAAATACATCCACTGTCCTGCTGGGATGTGCCACAGATGCAGAAAGCATGTAACAAAACGGACTTCCATAACGGCTGCAGATGTATTAGATGCAGCAGTTACATAAAGTGCAGATAGTTGCATAATTTGATCACCCTTCAGTATGACAGTGATCTGGGTGTGCTGGGCTTTTCACATTTTGTCCCACAAAATGAACACCCACTCAGCAGGTGAGGGGGAACCAAAATAACACTACTCAGTTAGATTTTTCAGCTGCTATAGTTGACGACAATGGCCTGGGATTTGCAGAGAAAACCCAGGAAAATACATGTGATGTATTGTCAAGATAATAATCGGGATGGATGTGTATCATAATACAATTGCCAATAAACATTGAAAGCAGGAAAACGTGAGTTTAAGTTGTTTGGCTGATCCATGCTGTGGTATGGATACCATGGATTCCCTTTCAGGGGGCAGATCAACAGTTTGCTGTACAGAGGATGTGAATAGCTTTGATTCTATATCCAGATGATGTTGCAGTCCGTTTGCATGTATTTACATCCAGATTGTTATCCAGTCGTTAGACTATGAGTGATTTACAGTGTATTTCTTAAGGTCATTATTAATGACCCAAATGTAACACTCATGCAACACTGAGGGGTCCGTTTTTACTTCCTGCAACCAAATTGAGTTACTAAGCAATATCATCCAAAACTCTGCATAGAGGCTGGAACTGTATTTGTTGCCTGGCAACATTGAATGTCCTTTTGGAGCTTTTGCAATTTAATTGCCAATGGCAGAGTGATGGCTATGGCTAGCTGACCTGAGTTAATAGAGTCTAAAGCAGTTTTAAATATTTGGACTGCTTAGCTGAGGTGTGTTTGATTTCATCTGCCGATCACTTAAACATGGTCCAGCAGTGGGAACATAACCTAAGATGAGATCAAACTTTATTGAACCCCGTAGGGAAATTAGGTCAAAGGTAATAGGATTCAGCAGGGTAACTAAATAAATAAATAAATAAATAAGTAAATAAATAAATAGACAAATATAATATAAGTACACAAGTGAATATAACATAAACAACACAAAGCAGTAGAAATACTAAAAACCATGAATTGAATATAAACACTTGTGTCATATGACGTATGCTGGTGACAATTTAAATGTATTAACTGTATTAGTGAAAGATATGGAGAAGGAATGGGTTATTTACATACAACATGAGGTAAATCAAGGGCTCCCAGTGTTTTTCCAAATCGTCAGTGATGACTCCATTAGCTGGTTTTTCCTTCTGTACACTGTATCTTGTGTATATCTGTGCTGGCTTGGCCCAGAGGTTTCCTGCTGAAACCTCACATGTACAATACCACCATTTTTATTTGACTGTAATCGACAGGTCGTATTGTCCTGCATGTGTACAAAGTCATCACCCTGTTAGTTTCATCAAATCAGATTTATTGTCACGTCACAATTACACAGGTATAAATATGAGTGAAATTATTGAGTGCAAGACTCTGCAACAATGCAGTGTTAATAATATACACACCCAATACAATATAGTCTAATATATTGTAGAGCACCATCAGTAGCAATACACACACACACACCCAATACAATATAATCTAATATATTGTAATAACAAGATACAAATGCAGAATCCAATATACAAATGTGCAATTGTATGCAGGAAATGTCTGTTGTGACCAGTACTGGATTATACCAGGGTGATATGAATAAAGTGCAAATGCAATAGACAAAGTATTTTACAAACCAGTTTGAGTGTAGGAGAGTGCAGGCAACAGACTGGTGCGGTGTGCAGCTGTCAGTTGTTCAGCAGCCTGATGGCCTGGTGATAAAAGCTGTCCCGTAGCCTGTTGGTTCTGGTCCTGATGCTACGATACCGTCTGCCAGACCGTAGTAGTGAGAACAGTCCGTGGCTCTTTAATGATCCTTCGGGTCTTTGTCACCGCCTGGTGTAGATGTCCTGGAGGGAGGGAAGCTCTCCTCCTGTAATACTCTGGGCCGTCCGCACCACCCTCTGTAGTGCCTTGCGGTTGAGGGCAGTGCAGTTCCCATACTAAGCGGTGATACAGCCAGTCAGGAGGCTTTCAATGGTGCAGCTGTAGAAAGAGGACTCGGGGGGGACATGCCGAACTTCTTCAGTCGCCTGAAGTTGCAGAGGCGCTGTTGAGCCTTTTTCACCATGATGTCAGTGTGTATGGTCCATGTGAGGTCCATGTGAGGTGATGTGCACGCAGAGGAACTTAAAGCCGCTGACCCTCTCTACTGCAGCCCTGTCGATGGTAATGGTGGTGTGCGTTCCCCACTGCTTCCTGTAGTCCACGATCAGCTCCTTGGTCTTGTTGACGTTGAGGGAGAGGTTGTTGTAGAGTCCTGACACAATGGTACCAGGACTCTAACCTCCTCCCCGTACGCTGTCTCGTCGAAGTTGGAGATCAGGCCTACCACCGAAGTGTCATCGGCGAACTTGACAACCGTGTTGGAGTTCTGCGTGGCCATGCAGTCATGGGTGTACAGGGAGTACAGGACAGGACTGAGGACACATCCCTGTGTTGAGGGTCGGTGAGGAAAGGGTGGTGGTGCCCATCCTCACCACCTGGCATCGGCCCGACAGGAAGTCAAGGATCCAGCTGCATAGGGAGGTGTTCAGGCCCAGAACTCATCAAGCTTCATAACCCTTTAATCATGCATTGGCAAAATGACTTTGAAGATCCATGGTTTCTGTGGGACATGTGAAGAACATCTTGGAAGGTTTTTCTCTATTGAAAGGTGAGGTCGGGGACTAGGTCTTCCAGGGTGGAGGGATACGATTCTGCTGCTGAGGACTGCTTGATTAAACCAATCAGATTAAAGTAGGTCTTGTGGCGACTGGGGCACCCTGGCCTACATACACAGACAGGTAGACAGACAGGTTAAAAAACAGATATACGTTTTTTTAAATGTGTGAATGAACCGAGTGTAGATGAAATATGGTGGTCTGGTTTCAGAAAAACTGTGTGTGTGTGTGTAGTCTGTTTGACTATGGTTGCTGTATGGTTGCGTCATTCTCAGTAGGATTATGAAACTGAGAAATTAGCAGAGAGAAAGAAACAGACAGAGGAGGAGAAAGAGTGTGAGAGTGAGAAAGACAGAGAAAGAAAGGCAGAGCAAGAGAAAAAAAGAAAGGTAGGCCAGGCAGGTTTCTACTGACTTATCTGACATACACATGGCAACACTAAAAGATATTACTACATTCATCTGTCACAAATCAAGGAAACAGCTATATGTAATGATGTTTTTTTATTATTAAACAAACGTCTTTACCTGGTTAAATAAAGGTTTATAATAAATGTCACACCTAAAGAGCTTTTGCGCTGAATTTAAGAATGACTCATTTATCAATAATAACGTATATCAAATGATAATGAATCACTTTTAGGCCATCACTGTACCTATGTAGAGGTATAACGTGCCAAAAGTTTTCTTTTCACTCTATATTTTAAACATCAGTAAGTATGAGTACCCCTATAATAACAATGTATTAATTCTCTTACACAATGACAAGCCATGGATATTCAGCTTCACATTCACAGCCACGTTTTTATAATAAGAGGAAGACGCCAATTTTACAGTTTTTCACATTTGGTTACAAGCATTTGTTAATACTGAGCTTCAGTGTGTTTTACTTTTTCACATTCTACAGTGATCTGGAGCCGGTTTTCTTTTAGTTGTTTCATAATTACAAGACACACAAAACAAAATAGTAATGGAAACAACAATTCCAATACTATCCAAGAGAGAGAGAGACTCTACCATATGTTCTACCATATTTACTCTGTGGTCACTATTCATAATTGTGTTATTCTCACTTTCATTCCTTCAGTAGAGAAATAAAGACACATCGCGGTTCATATGGACTCCTTAAGGAACGAAACGTAGCACTGTAACAGCTGAAACAATGACACCATATATGATATCTGATATATGGTATCTGTGCTGCAGGTTCTTACCTCGAACCGTCTGGAGAACTGTGCTTTCAGAAAGTGCCACACGCACAGAGAACAACATAGAGAGAATGAGCCCATCACGGTCTGTCTTTGCTGTCTGTGAGCCAATCTGACCTCGTGAGACTGAGACAGAGGCTGAGTGTGTCTTACGCCAAAAGCGTGAGAGTTGGCAACCCATGCAACGGTTCAGACCACTGAGCCGATACATCGGGTGGACACAAATCCTTTGTTTGTGTTTATGAGTGAATTCTTTCAAAAGTGGAGTCAGCTTCTATTAAATATATATGTCCAATGCATAATTTATTTAGAAACAATTCATATTGGGGGGGAGAACTTCATGCTCTTCAGAAGTTGGAGTGGACGAGTCCCCTCCAACTTCGTATAGAATCAAGAATCTGCATTTGTTGCATAAATGTTTTGGCCTTGACTTTTCAGAGGAAAGAGTTCTTCTCCACAACACATCCTGATATGAATGGTCTGTCCACCCTATGCTAGATCGTTTTGGCCTGCAATTATCCCAAGTTTCTTAGAGATCCTTTTGTTTCATCTCTTTTGACTGTCTCCGAGTTTCTTTTGAACCAACTTTAGATTGGTTGTGTACCACCAGAGGAGCATTTTGGTACCAATTTTCACCATTATCTGTGCACCTGCTCCCACCAGGAAGTGCATTGTCCGTATGTATGGGATAATCATTTGGAGTGACTACCACAAATGTTCACAAGTGCAGGTAGGCTTATGTTCAAGTTCAAGTTCAAGTTCATTTATTTATATAGCACGTTATCACAAGCATGTCTCAAAGGACTTTACAGAAAATGAGCCCAACAAGATGGAGTTACAGAACAGAACAGAACAGAGCACAAGACATAAGACATAAATGTTAGCAGGATATAGTAAGCCTACCTATTCTACAAGGCCTAAACTATCCGGCACCACCAGCCTTAAACCCTTGAGGCATGCAAGGAAAAACTAGGAACACTGCACATGTCTTAGAAAGAGGAAGCACAGACAGACAGACAGACATGATGGTAAGAACCTGGTGCCAGAAGTTGAGGGAGAGATATAGGGAGATATACTGTATGGTTCATGCATTCATTTTGCACATGGCTTACCCAACGTGTGTGGCACACTGGATTGAAGTTTTACCTCCAGTAGATGGTCAGCAAAGTGCTCAGCTCATTTCACGAGGTTGAATCATGTTCTAATTAATTTGCTGCATTGCGCTCTAGGATGAGCGTAATTCATGTGGGCTGTTATGTTACAAAGGACTGTTACGGATATAGTCTCATAGACTCTTTGTTTATATCAACTGTTACAACAAGAAACGATTAACCAAAATTAAATCCACCCCCAAACAGTCATTTGATATACAGAAAAAAACTGTCAGTTTCCACAAGACATAGAATTCTTTTGCGTGTTACATTGCTTTTGTGATCAAATTTGAGTGAATTGAAACTTTATTGGTACTGTTCTCTACTCTTCCTGATAGGAAGAAATAATAATAATAAACTTTATATTGTGACTACAAATATAAATACATCTTTCAATTGGTCAGTACAGATGTAAAATTCACCTAGCCAATCAGCAAACCATTCTCTTTCTGCCTGTTATTATGATCAAGTTAGAGACAGCCAGATACTGGATTTTAAGAATCAACACACTTTACATCATGACAGGCCATCAAAACTTCACAGAATATCAAGAAATATGGCTGCAGGGGCGACAATTCACCTGTAGGCATGTACGCCTCTGCATATACTATCATTTGTCAAGCACACTTCCAAAACCACTTTATATTGATGACATTTTTGGAGACAAAGTGGAGCAATTATAAATGACTAATCAACTATTATTATTATTTGATAATTTGTGAGAAATTATTACACTTTTAGGTGACCAAACTATAAAACATGTATGCACAGATGGTCCTATGCTCCCCTGATTTTTCTAAGATATGGATTAAAAATACATTTCTGACATTTCATTTCAGTTAGTTGAAGCAATCAGAAATGTTACAACTAGAAATCAGAGAGTATGGGATATGTGACAATATATGGAGATTATACCCACTTCAGTGTGTGTCACTTATCTGAACATTGCACTGGTTGAAATAAACCCCTCTCCTCTCCTCTCCTCTCCTCTCCTCCCTCTCCTCTCTCTCTCCTCTCTCTCCTCTCTCTCCCAGCATGATTAGCTGCAACTCTGTAGGTTGCCATAGCACCAGAGAGAGAGTGAGTCAACCCACACAGACTCTTTCTCCTCCCTTTCTCTCTCTCTTTCCTGCCTACTGCTGTACTGCTTAGCACAATGCCATTATACATTTTCATATTCTTACCTCTCATTGTGAGTTTTGTATGTCTATGTACATGTGTGTATGTGTGTGTGCGTGCGTGTATTGGAATGTATT